>JABJVT010000007.1:7453064-7659321 GCA_014170255.2 Drosophila triauraria
AAGAACTTGGAACGGCGTCAATACAATGAGAGTTTTATGATTTTATTGCAGCCATGCATATCCCACAATTCAAGTTGAAGAACAAAATTCGGAAGACAACGTCTTGCTCAAAGGAAAATTCTAAACACCCAAATGGTAGCTTTTTACTTGCTTCATCAATAAATACATTGACAGCGTTTAAGAAAGAGGGAACTGAGTTGAGAAATGGATTCGAGACAGAACGCGAACTCAACGTAAGTCAGCAGCAGCACATATCTTTGTACACCCAATTTAGTCAAAATGGTCAAAAATTCCGATACTTCACAATCCTCAAATCCATAAACCAATTTTGGCCCGGCTAGTTCATTCAATAGAGCATGAGACTCTTAACCCCAGGGTATGGGTCGAGGCAATACGTTGGGCGGAAAACCAACATAACCGCCTGTACGTTAAGTTTTTACGGGATCATTCCATGCTGATCAGCATCGACGACCCCGAGCCTGTTACGTACGCCGGTTAGGCGACGTGATTCCCACGGGTAAATACGGAAGAGAATCAGAGTTGCCAATACGCTAGTTCCATAGAGAATCACTGGCGAGATTGCACCAGAATTTGGCTCTGGCAAATGACACCGCCAAACGCGCCAAATTAGGCCATGCAATCACTAGCAACCCAACACTGCTGATTATGGAATTGTCAAAAGTTAGAACAAAGACGACCCGAATTGAACCCTAGCCAATAGGAGAAAAGAGGGAATTGATGACTTAACTGGGAACACTTTTGTGTTCTATTCCGGTGATTCCTAGGACAAGTTGACACAGTCTTTGGTATAAAAGACCCCGGTTTAGCTGTACGAGGAGAGTCAAAGTCAGATTTAGAAACTGGATGTCTATTCAGAGTCTGAAAATCCAACAATACCAACTTGAATGCGTGCAAACCTCATAAGTGTAAAAGTCGGATAGCCTTCGCGATATTAACCGCGGTAAATTACGGTGCGATGCAGTCCTTTTAAGAAGCAAATATCCTTAAGGCTGTTACAACGTCCCGTCGAACAATACTGAGTGCAATGTGAATCCAAAAGGACATGTGTTAATAATACCACGCCTAAAACAATCCCGCCGATCTTTGCCGTTTTTAAAAGTCAATACTGAATACCAACTTTGAGTTCCACTATGTACCGAATTAAACCGTGCAACTAACGATAAAAACTATGTTCCCGTGTCACTAGGCGTAGCCTAATTCCTGCAACTACAACCCCGAGCATATCAGTTCCAAGGCTTCCAGGATTCTGGGTATCACCAAAGCGGACTCTACATCAATAATGAAAAGCCGATCCAATACCATTAACGCCACATTAATCTGACAACAAACATATAAAAGCAAATCCGCCACAACATAAACAATTTCCTAAACGTATAAACGCATTTCAACACCAACACCTATAACTTTTAATTTAGTGAATGAATTTATTACCCCCAAACCCATAGCACGATATTATATATATATATGCTTAATTCTACTTAACTTTTGCAACAACTAAAACCTCAACTCTGGAACGAGAGCTCTCAACGATGGAATAACCGAGGGTGAGTCAACGGACCTTTGCCCAATATTGTCTGATATATATATATATATGATCGTGCCCCATTATATTACACACACCATACCTAATACAATATTAGCATTCAAAGATACACTTACATGCATAACATAACATAAGTACACATTTAAATATTGTTTACACTCATTCAGAGCATCCCTTACTATACAAAACCATATTTCAATACATTCAATACATTCATGTCCAATAAACTCTTGACCAACCTTTATAATAAACTTGTAATGCGAACTAAACCAACGAAAATGCATCGGTAGCCCATTAAAAGGGGCAATGGTACGAATGGAAGACTGGGTCAAGAAAATGACATAACTTTGACGAACGACAAGAACAACCGGGGATCGTATTGCACGGCGTATCGTATCCAACGGCGCACGAAGTTTGCGAATGGGGAGGAAAACGGCCAAAACATAGCCCGATTGTTTTTCACGATCAAGCATAAATCTGCTTGCGGGGCAATGTGGACAGAAAAGCCAGACTGACCGAACGATTTCTTCTATTTTTCAGGCACGTTAATAATTTTCTGATTACGTTTGGAGAGGATAGTGGCGTCCAAGAACCCACCCAAATTCGGCGAGCTCAGCTGCACAAATCGTGTGCTATCCGGGCGGCCACTTCCTCAGCCCTATGTCCTCCAAGGACTGAGGCACCACAACACCACCGACGTAACAAATTCTGCAGGTATAGGTGACGAACCCACACTAGCAGCTGAAAGCGTAACTTATTGCTGAGTTTTCAGACGCTCTGTTTGCTTGAAAGGTACACTGAAAGCTCCGCTGACCTGATCAACTGTAAGTTCAGTTCAGCTCTGTTTGATTTATCAGAAGCTGATGAGCTGCTATTGCAGGTAGTATATAAGTCGGAACGGGACAGATCGGTCCACTATTTCATATAGCTGCCATAGGAATGATTGGGCCAATTGTGCCGATTCTCGATGTTTTTTAAGATATCGGAATAAAGCTTAGTAAATGGTGTTGTGTTTCCAATATAGCCATACATTTAAAATTTCATCCAAATCAGACCACTATATCACACTATATATATATATCACTATATCACCACTCACATCACATAGGAACTATCGGGTAAAATTAGTCGATTTTCGATGTTAATTTAATGCAGGGGTCGGCAGCGTCGTATACACAGTGTATAGGAACAATTTTCAGGCAGCGCTGTCGGCACATGTATAGTATAAGCGCTTCGTGCTTGTTCGGGATTCTGTTAGGCTGTCGTAGCAAGCTTCGAAGCTATGTAAAACAACCGTATATATGTATATGTTCGGGTACCGCTGCGACAGATAGCTACCGAGCAAGCCCGTACACAATTGCCGGTTATCGCAGCAGAGAAGCAAATCGTTCGGGTCTGGTTATCATCATTCGGGTCTGTTAATATCATTTCGGGTCTGTTAGCTTCGCACACATACGCACTAAAAAAACTAGTGTGTGGCTGGTGCCGACCCTGATTTAATGTTATTTGTAATCAGCATCAGCTTCATTTTAAGCTTACTATTTAGTCTTAAAACTATCACCCGCTGATTATCTCAGCAGTAAGATAAGTTTTCAGCCGCCAGTGAACAAATTTGATCTGCATTCACACGATAAAAAAGTTGTCACGAAATTTGGTAGTCTACGCAAACTGTTTTAAATACGGGCAGATAAACATGGGTAATTTATCTCCGCTGGTAATGTTGATAATGAATATATGTATGTCGGAGGGTTTTCCATTTTACGATTAAGTAAAGCAGCAAGTTCTGTTCGTCTTCTCGGCGCTTTCTGAACTGACTCCAAACGTCAAGCTTCCCATTTTATACTTTCTACTCTATTCTTGTTCATTGTCACTCGTCTCTCTCTAACACGTTATTCAGCGCTTAACGAACAGACCTCACCTGGCAGCAGAATATTGCTATCTTGCTCTGCCATGCTTTTCACTCAATTTCTAATTCCTTTCGCTTTCTTCAATAACTGCAAGTCATTGCTATCATAAAACTAAGGAATTTCTGGCATAGCAACTAGCAGATTTAAGCAATTTAGCAGCTTCTGCTTCACTTGCTCGACAAAGCAAATAAAGTAGGCCCTGTTTCGTTTGATTCGACACGGCCTTCTGACCACTCCACACGTCCTCGTGTGTTAACTTAAAATCACAATAATCTCAAACGTCAATTCTCATTACATTTTATTGTTAACAAACATTTCATTCGATTTTCTGTACATAAATTTTGAGGCATTTAGACAAAATAAGCAAATTATTTTCTAGATTCCATTTCTTAATTCTTTTCATTACATTTTCAGTTTAATCATAATTAACAATTCAGATATGATTAATTACATAGTTTTATCAACTGGTGTATTTCCTTTACACCCAAATACTGACCCCGCCATAACAAGTCCTTCTGCTATGGTGCGGTCTCCACTGACCCCGCCACAACAAGTCCTTCTGTTGTGGTCTTCATAACAACCGCCATAACAATTCCTTCTGTTATGGTTATTCTATCCCTCTTGGGATTCCATGGCATCCACCGTGCCATCCATATCTTCATTCCCCATGGGAATCAGACGCATCTCCACTTGAGTCGTCTAAATCTTTATCAACTTCGTTGCTTATTTGTCTATTTGGCAATGCCCTCAAAAATCATGCGCATACTTATAGGTTCTTTTGCTTGTTAATGATTTTAAAATGTACCGATCTCCATCTAGTAGTTCTATTATCTCAAAAGGACCTTTTAACTTTGGATCACTTTTTGCAAAACATGATCTCCTACATTAAACTTTATTATTTTTGCCTTATTCTTATCAAACCTGCGTTTGTCGTAACGAGCATTCGATTCAATGTTTTCTTTAGCTTGTTTTCTTAAACATTCTCTGTCAATTAAATTATTTTCTTCATCACCTATCGGCAAAGGCCAAAGGTCTAGCTTCCTACCGATTAGCTCGATTGGCTGTACAATTCATTGCCAGCTGTACTTCGGTTAAGGCGTCTTGCCACGACCTCTGACTGGTTTCAACGGCGGTCAACATACTCTTCAACCTGCTCATTACACGTTCTACCTGGCCATTTGCTCTGCTCGCGCCTGTAGCAATTAAGTGTAGTTCAATTTTTGGGAAGCACAAAATTCACGGAATCCTGCGCTTGCAAAGTTACGGCCCTGATACGCTATAATTCGAGTAGGCACTCCAAACAAACACACGACGGCTTTAACAGCCTTGATAGAACATTCAGTGTCAATTTTTAAGGTGTGATGAAAATAGACAAATTTTGTAAACGCATCTACCAAAACAATAACGTACTCCTTTAAATCGTTTTTCCACTCATCTTTCCCGTTATGTCTATATGCACAGTGTGCCACGGAATGTCTACCTTAGGAATCGAATGTAATTCAGCCTGCACTTTTCCAACTGGTGGCTTAGATAGTTTACAGGTGATACAATTTTCGACAAACCTTCGAACGTACTTCGACATATTTTCGAACCAGTAAAACCATAGACCTTATCCAATGTTTTCTCCCAACCTAAATGCATTATGGATTCGTGGACGTGATTAATCACTGCCCATCTAAATGCCCTAGGGATTACAGGCAAACATTTGTTTTTACCGTTTCTTTGTATTTTTCTATATAAAACTCCTTTTCTCAGTTCATACGTTTTGTCTAAATTTTCCGGCAATTCGTTGTTTTAAGCTTAGCTAATATCTCTGCCACCTCAAGATCACGTATCTGTTCAGAAACTAGCCAATTATCAGTTATCTCAGTCAATTCAACCCGTTTTCAACTATTTTTCCAAACTGATACACTCTTTAACCAGGGATTCCTTGACAAAAATCTACGTGTGCCATTCGTTCTCCTTTGGTATATTGGATATCAAAGACAAACGACTGTAAAAGGCCCACCATCGATGCACCCTCGGTGATAGGTCCGATTTTGTACGACTTGCTTTCAGCGAGTTGCAATCAGTAACACTACAAATTTTCGCCCTGTAAATAGTGACGAAAATGTTTAATGGCATTGACAACTGCTAAAGTCTCAAGCTCGTAAGAGTGGTATTTCGATTCAGCAGGTGACGTGCATTTACTGAAATATTCAACAACATGGGGCTTTTATTTACTCTGTGTAGCAAAATTGCTCCATAGCCAATTGAGCTGGCATCTGTGTGCAGTTCTATTGGGTGTTGAGGGTCAAATATTGTGAGCACCGGCTCCTGGGTTAGGACAGAAATTATCTTGGAGCGAATTTTTTCATGCTCTAGCAGCCAAACGAAATCACAGTTTTCTTTGAGGTTAGCGCATACAAGGGCTTTAAACTTTCTGAAAATTTTGGGACAAACTGCCGAAAGTAAGAGCTAGACCTATAAATTGCCTCAATTGCGTTACCGTTTTTGGGGTGGCAATTCTGTCAATACCTGAATTTTGCGTGGATTAGGGCGTACCTGTCCATTGCTCACTACAAATCCCAAATATTCTACCCTGGTTTTGAGAAAGGAACACTTCGTTACGTTGAATGAAAATCCAGCCTTACTCAAGGTTTCTAACACAATCTGCAATCGGTCTAAAGCTTCATCTTTAGTTTCCGCCACAATTAAAACGTCATCGATGTACACGATGGCGTATGTGTAAGCCAGATTACCCAATGCTTTATTTATAGCGCGCTGAAACACAGACGGAGCGTTTTTAAACCAAAAGGCATAGTCAAAATTCATATTGACCCTCGGGCGTGACAAATGCGGTACGCTCGATTGAATCGGGATGTACCGGTATTTGGTAAAGCCGCTTGCCATATCGAGACTTGAAAAGTAGCTTGCTCCGCGTAGCCTAGCAATCTGGTCTGATATTAGAGGCAATGGGTACTTGTCTGCTACTGTGTTCTCGTTCAAAGCACGAAAATCAACACAAAGACGGTCACTACCGTTTTTCTTTTAACGAGCATCATCGGACTAGCGAAAGGTGAACAACTGGGGCGAATAATATTAGACTTTAGAAGCTCATCGATTTTATAACGAACATGCTCTTTCTCATCTTCACTAAGTCTATATGGTCTGCGCTGCACTGTTTTTGTGGATCTACCAACCTAATTTCCAAATGTCCTGTCGTTACACGAGTCTGTGGTATTCCGTCTATAAACCAATCAGAATAGCGTTTTAAAATGTTTTTAATGCCATCTTGTCTGAGTTACTCAGGTCGCCATCGGAATCTACAAGATTTTCATAATTTGCTAAAGTTACAACATCAACTCTTTTTGTTTTGTCTATACTAAATTTTTCTGCGTCTATTGTTACACTAAAGCCCTGGCTTAATATTTCGCGGCCAATCAAAACATCATACTTCAAGTATTGGTCCATTACAACGTGCAATAAAATCTCCAGGCAATACTGTTCAACATTTATATTGGAAAGAATTTGCGATGTACTACAGATAGAGTCGTTACCTATGCCATTTAGTTTAACAATATTATTAATTCGTTTTCCTTGAATTTATCTGCAACACTTTCCTTAACTAATGAACACTCAGCTCCAGAGTCAAAGCAAAATGGAATGAGCTCACCGGATACGTTAATGTTTCCCTTTGGCGGGGCCACAGTGCAAAGTCCACACGCTTCTCGTACATCTTCTTCTTCTCGCTCCCGCTGGTCTGGATTCTCGGACATGAAGTAGCGTAGTGTCCCCGTTCGTTGCAGTTGAAACATCGTATGCTGGAACGATCCTTCACTCCAAAGTTACTGCTCCCGTTCTGATTGTTTCCTCTCGCGTTCTGTCCTTTTTCCAGTCGACTACGGCACTCGGCGATTTTATGGCCAATCTTTCCACAATGGTGACATTTCACTTGAACTTGGTCTTCTTCCGCTCTGGACCCGTAGAACATGCATCCTCTTCCGCATTACGCTTCTTAAAAGCATGAGCCTGCAGTTGTTGTTGTAGCTCATTGCGGCTTGTAACGTTCGTTGTATATACCCAGCGCAATAAACTGCTGTCAATTTGCGCCATATGTGCCAACGCTATTGACACTGCGATTTCCTCCACGTCTTTGGCTTTCCACTTGGACATGAGTGACGTAACAATTCGGCTGCCATATTCTGCGAATCCCTCTCCAGATTTTTTTCTGTAGGCGAGGCTGATCCCACTTCTGATGTCGGAGGGTTTTCCATTTTTACGATTAAGTAAAGCAGCAAGTTCTGTTCGTCTTCTCGGCGCTTTCTGAACTGACTCCAAACGTCAACTTCCCATTTTATACTTTCTACTCTATTCTTGTTCATTGTCACTCGTCTCTCTCTAACACGTTATTCAGCACTTAACGAACAGACCTCACCTGGCAGCAACATATTGCTATCTTGCTCTGCCATGCTTTTCACTCAATTTCTAACTCCTTTCGCTTTCTTCAATAACTGCAAGTCATTGCTATCATAAAACTAAGGAATTTCTGGCATAGCAACTAGCAGATTTAAGCAATTTAAGCAGCTTCTGCTTCACTTGCTCGACAAAGCAAATAAAGTAGGCCCTGTTTCGTTTGATTCGACATGTACATAAGTATGTACATATATGCTTAATCGGGTCGGAAATGGCTCCTGGCTATACTACATTGTGCCCTACGGATACAGAGTATAAAAATTCGCACTGCGTATGCATACATATGTATGTAACCTGCAGCACCTGTCGTCAACGTTTCATCAAAAAAAACTTCGTTTTTATACCCTTGCAGAGGGTATTATAATTTTGCCATGTTATTTGCAACGCAGTGAAGGAGGCATCTCAGACCCCATAAAGTATATATATTCTTGATCAGCATCACCAGCCGAGTCGATCTAGCCATGTCCGTCTGTCTGTCTGTCTGTCCGTCTGTCTGCCTGTCCGTCAGTCGGTTTCTACGCGAACTAGTCTCTCAGTTTTTTGAGCTATCGGGCTGAGATTTTGCAGCATTGTCTTATTTCTTTAGCAAGCAGTATATATGTCGGAACGGCAGAAATCGGACCACTGTATCCTATAGCTGCCATAGGAATGATGGCGAAATTAATGTAGAAAAATTTTAATTTCTCTGTTTTCAACGAATTTCTATAAATTTCGAGATATAGTCGTTTTTATAGTTTTAGAATTACGGTTTTAATTTCATTAAGATCGGACAACTATATCATATAGCTGCCATAGAAGGGATCGGTCGATTTATATGAAAATTTAAAATTTACATGTAAAATGTAAAATTTACAAAATTCACATAATTTGACTTTTTACATTACGAAAATGGATCGATTTTCAATGATCCAATTGCTGACTGCAGGAATACAAACTTCGGTTTACCGAAGTTAGCTTACTTCTCGTTATTGATGAATCATTGATGACATACAAACTGTTGGTGAAATTTACATGGGCAAGTCCTAGGCTGTCATCAGTGACAAATTCATCAATGATTCATCATCCTTTCATCAACATTTCATCGATGATTCATCAACAATTTCATCAACATTTCATCGATGAGTCATCAACATTTCATCAACATAATTTTTGAAGAGATTTGAGAGTAAGAGAGTCGGTTTTGACACGATAGAACGAGAGCGTCGGTTCGGCCGAAGTCGAAATCGGCGCGATGATGAAACGTTGATGACATCGGCCTATTGATGACAACTAATACTGCAGGAAGGAACAGTTGTTCAAGTGTATTAATAGGAAAAATAATTACAACTAAATACATACATACATAACAAATAACTATAGGTACCGTTCCGAATTACAAAAGTATAATGTGATGTTAGCTGCATGTATCTATATATATTTGTAATTTTATTTTGTTTATTCTTAAATCTGGTATTCTAGATTCCAGTAATTTATAGTAATCTTAGTATTATTTATAATGTTAGGTATGCCATATATTATGCAATACACCTATTATTGAATATATTTATTGATAAGAAGGAGCGAAACCGAAAATATGTAATGTTATTTTGTTAAAAATGTGTTTTATAATAGGTTTAGCATGTACTAAAAATATCCTATTGTGTTCACACCTATAAATACAGTAAAGACTGCCTTACGTATCGAAAAATAAATATAAGGCTTTGATAGTCTAATCAAATATAAAAGACTTAAAAGCAGTTGAAAGTAACATTTTCTTGTTCTTTTGAAATTAAATAAAAATTAAGTGATTTTACTGCTATCATATTTACACCTATTCCTATGTATGTAATAACAAGTGTTCATTAAAATTTGGATTTGACTTTTAAATAATCTATATATATATATATATATATATATACACAAATGTATATTTGCCTAGATATGCATATGTACGTATGTATATGTTAAAATGTGCTTGTAAATATATTCTTTAAACGCATATCCTACACAATAAATGTATTTATATATAATGTTTAGATACATGCAAATAAAATAATGTTGCCAATGTAGCAGAGATATAGAACATTTAGTTAGTCTAAAGTAAGCTACTCCGAAGGTAAGGAGCTATTATTTACTATATCTATCTTTCAATAGTAACCATATAAGGGTTTTAAACGCTGCGCATTGAAATGCATCGTACATATATTACATTACTAATATATATATATTTCTAGTTTCATAATTTGTATGAGGATTACCACAAACCAAATACCGTCATAATGGCTTATTCATGGGATAACCGTGTTGATTTCGTTGTTCGGTATATGTATGGTGAGTAAAAATGTACAAAATTATTAAGAGGCTACCCAACGCTCGCGTCCATAAAACATGATATAAAACGAAATTGTATTCTGAAGAACCTATAGGCCAAATTGAAAAGTTTATGTATTGTACTTGTAGACCGATCGTTTGTTAATAAAAATTCACAATTGCGGTGGTATGAGTCACTTAGTAGGGCGCTTTCTCAAAATCCTTGCGCATGGTGTCCACGATTCATAAATAGCGGTAAGCCGGAAAACATATTTTATCTTGCTGCATAAAAAAAATTTTTGTTGTTAAAAATGACAAAAGTTTGAAAAAAAGTGAATTAAAAAAACAAGAAAGAAACCTAACTAAGGCAAGCCGAATTTTATATCTATATATTTATATAAATTTAACTTAAAAAGCCATTTACCAACTTTTATTCCAATATCTTTAAAACAACGAAAATTTCTATGTCAGCTATAAGATATAGATATAAGATATAGCTATGCTTAAATTAAAACGCCATTTACTAAGTTTTAGTCCGATATCTTTAAAACAACGAAAATCAACTTTTCGTTCCGATCGTTCCTTTGGCAGCTATGAGATATAGCGGTCCGATTTGCATGCAATTTTAGGATTAGACTAGATCGACTCTGCTGGTGATGCTGATCAAGAATATATATACTTTATGGGATCGAAGATGCTTCCCTTTACTGCGTTGCAAACTTCTGGACAAAATTATTATAAAACCCTGCAAGGGTTTAAAAATGAATTTTAAAAACAAAAAATTGATAACAAAAAATTTATTGCACCATAGCTAGTACATTAAGGAATATGTGATAGAAGTTTCGGTTTGGTAATTTTGGGATATCGTGTACGGTACCAGTTTTGAAAACGTTTGAAAAAAACGCAAAAGAAAAAACATTGCAGGAGTTTGCTAGTGCAAGAGCGCTCATAGTCTTAAACTATTAAAAGAGAAACAAATTTTTAGAGACTATATAGATAGAGATATAGATTTTAAAACGGTAAGGGTGGCGTAACCCCTAAGCCTCGTTTATAAAAATATTTCGAATGTTTATTTCACAACTAATTATTCAACTAATAAAATTCTTAAATAACACGTGTAGCTGGAAAATATAATATAATATATAAGTATACATTTATACACAGGCCCAAATTCCCTATGACATTTTGCTGACGGATTAAGATCTGCAAGAAAAGAAATTAAATATTATACCCTTGCAGGGTATTATGATTTTGTCCAGAAGTTTGAAACGCAGTGAAAGAATCATCTCCGACCCCCCGTATATATTCTTGATCAGCATCACCAGACGAGTGGATCTAGCCATGTCCGTGCGTCCGTCTGTTCGTTTCTAGGCAAACTAGTCTCTCAGTTTTGAGCTATCTGAATGAAACTTTGCAGATATTCTTCTTCTATTCCCGATTAGAAATGGGATCACTATATCTTATAGCTGTCATAGGAACGATCGGACCAAATGAGCCGATTTTCGTTGTTTTAAAAATACCGGATTCAAATTCAATATATGGTCTTTTAATTTAATTAAAGTCATATAATTCGTAAACTACCAAAGGAAGGATCGGTTCAAATTAGTCGATTTTCGTTGTTTTAAAGATAATGGATTTAAACTTAGTAAATGGTATTTTAATTTAAATTTAGCTTCACATTTAAAACTATTCTGACAAATCATTCTTCCCGAATGACGGCAACCACAATTTCATATATTCAGCAACTTGTGTTGATAGGACATCAATCGTCTTCTAGTTTTTCAACAATGTATCTGCCATGTCTTTACTTGCGAGTAACGACGTATGGTTCTTATAACTTTTTTAACTTCAACCCAGATCCAAACGGCGTACGTTTAATCGCAACTAAATCACCAATTTTATACTCAGATTCTGGTTTTCTAAACTGAATAATTTGTGATTTTCTTCCTGAATCTTTACTATATCATCTTTAGCTTCCTTACGAAATACTATCTTTTTCTTCTTTCAACTCGCTTAAAAAGTCCTCTTCTAATAGTTTTCCCAAATTTGTATCGTACTTAGTCCTCATATTCATTTCAGTTAAGATTTTAAATGAAGCTAACTTAGTACTTCTAAGTGGTGTGGAATTGATAAACTGTTGAACTCTTTCTACGTGTTTGTACCAAGCTTTCGGGTCTTCTGCACAAAGGTTTGGTCCAGTGGCCACTAACAAATGCTGAATGTTGTTATCCCTGCAATATTCCTCAAAGACATTTGCTGTAAATACTGTTCCCTGATCTGTCATAAGGCGACTTGTGTTACCGAACAGTTCCGACTGCCTTTGAAATCTTTCCAATACTTCATCAGAGCCTGTGCTTTCGGTGGGGTAAAGCCACACAAATTTAGAAAAACGTCGATTACTACCAATATGTGATTGTACTGCTTTTTTGCCAAGTCCATAGGACCAATGTGGTCTGAAGGTTAGGTTAACCCGGACGGCCCTCGTGGAGCCTTACATACGCCAATATGGCCCCTAGTTGTCCGGATGGGTTTGTATGAACCTGACGAATCTTTACGAGATTTCGACCTAAAGGATCGAGGTGTTTATCGCAAAGGCAAGTAGTTTGCCTGGCGTCCTCCTGGGGCATCTTCTAATGATGCCAATAGCGGGGCGCCTAGGTATCTGATCCTTGCCCGTGAAAGAGCAGGGCACTTGCAGATGAGATGCTTCAAGGTTTCGATTGCCTCGGATTTATCACATTTCCTGCCGTTTCCATTGTCGGTGATGCAGTAGATGCAGTTTGTGTGATTTCTTAATAGTACTTAGATAGCCCTCTTTTTCCCATACTTTGCTTAACCCACTATACACCTTAGACAGGTCTTTACGAAGGCTTGAACTTTCCTATCTTATTCTAGGATTTAATAATCACGTTGAACTTGACTACAATCATTGTCGGTCGGCTGTGCAGATTATTTCGCTTCCATGGCAGACGGAATTACGATAAGTTTTTCACCGGATTCTTGTGATGAATGCCGTCCTTAAAAGATAAAAGTCTTCATTGATATTTGTCTCTAGAACTTCAAGAAAAGCCTTTATCCAATCATCCTGACGTTGAGCTTGCTGGATTCGATGCCTGACAGAATCCTGGGTTAACAAGCAATGATCTCGACTTAAGGCGTCGACATGTTTCATCCTTGTCTCTGGGCGATGCTCAATGGTGTACTCAAAATCTTGCAATTACATCACGGGAACATAATTTTTCCGTATGGTAATGGCAAACGCATTGCAATCGGTTATTATTTGTATCTTCTTGCCCAGCAAGTAAGTTCTCAGCATCTTTAGGGAGTGCACTATAGCGAGTACTTCCAACTCATAAGATGGATATTTCTCTTCGTTTTCTGTTGTCTTGCGGCTCATGTACTCTACTGGGTGATATTCTTAATAGACCGACCAATCCTTTTGCAGGGGCACAGCTCCGTGTCTGTATTGGCTTCTGTGTCACTCTTTTAATCAAATCATTTTAATACTGGAGATCTGGATAAGTATAGTTTTACTGGTTAAACCATGCTAACTCTTTTTCGCCAATCTGGAAGGAAGCGTGTTTCTTAAGCAGATTCGATAAAGGGGTAGTAATTATAGCGAAATCCTTGACAATTCTTCGAAAGTAGGAAGTAAGGCCAAGGTATCGTTGTAACCCTTTCTAGTCTCGTGGAACTGGAAAATTTTCGACTGCCCAAGTCTTTTCCGCTGGATAGAATACTTTTCAATTATACATCCCAGGAACTTAACCCTTTTCTGTAAAATTTGACTCTTTCCCTCTTTCCTGCCATTTGTCCTTTCCTAAAAACGTTTTCCAATTTCTCTAGTCTTTTACGCTGGAATTATCAGATCGTCTATGTACAAAATCAGTGTACCGTTAATGGTCTGAGCACCGCAAATATGTGTCTTCATGAACACCGCGGGAGAATTGGAAATTCCAAATGGTACAAAACAGAACTCGTACTGACCGCTCTGGGTGAAAATTCTGGAATACTAGTGTACGGGGACGTGGAAAAATCCGTTTGATAAATCCAATTTGTAAATACTTTTCCTTTTTAAAGCTTATGCAAAATATCGTTAACTAGAGCCATAGGGAAAATTATGTGTATATTTTTACCTCCTATAACAATCAGCTTCTTTCTATCTGGTGTTAAAATGTCTGGATGGATATTCATTTGTGCGGTCTCGCAAATACCTCAGTAAAATTGATATATGTGCATCGAGATTTTGTTGTTTTTTTTTTTAACTTCTTCATGTTAAATTTGTATATTTATTTTTTTTATGTAGGTAGTAAATGTACAAAATGAATGAGCCTAAAATATATTTAATAACAAATTGTTCCATATTTAGAAAATAACTTAAAACTATTGTTCATAGAAAATTGATATTTGTGCAAAATTGAGTTGATAAGAAAAAATTTATTAAATACATTCATATTATATCTTTAGTATTTTTTTTAGTATGATATAGTGTCTCCCTTTTGTTGCTCCACTAACTGCAACCGTCTAGGCATTGAATTAACCAAGTTCTGCAGGACAGGTTTATCAATGTTTGCCCATTCCTTAACAATTGCCTCCTTTAAGTCCTTTAAGGTCTCGAACTGCCTTCCACCTCCGAAAACTTTAGCTGATAGGATACCCCAAAGATCCTCAATCGGATTTAAGTCTGGACTTATAGCAGGCCACTGCATCAAGGGGATTTTTGGATTCCAGAAACATCTTCGTATACCGTGCAACATGTATAGGAGCGTTATCCTGTTGAAACACAAAATCCTCGCTATGGAACTCTTCAGAAAATGGTATAAGCTCACTTTCCAAGAGATATTTCCGCATTCATGCGACCTGGTACAAAGCATATTGGCGATTTCCCAAAGAAACTGAAAGCCGCCCAAACCATAAGAGACCCACCCCATGGTTGCGTCTGTGGCAAGTCAACCGGGGATGTCTGGGGTCTCGCCAATACTTTTGATTTCCATCTGGGCCGTCTAAATTGAATTTCTTCTCATCGCTAAAGACGACATTATGGAATTCATTGACCCAAAATTTTTATTTTTCGTAAAGCAAGTCGGGCCATTTTATGGCGTCGTAATAGCTTAGGTTTGGCACCTTAGCTTCGTATCGAAGATGTAAATCCTTTCGGCAAATTTGTTGCACTCTTTGCCTAGTTATTGGCAACTTCAGTTCTGCTTTAATTTGGGCGCAACTTATCATTTTTCGGTTGCCAAAGCTCGAACGTGGCGCTTAGTCCGCTCATCAACCTTAGGAACTGCACCTTTCGGTTGTTCTGAGCATATTTTGCGGAGACTTTAGAAAATTTGATATAGTATTGCGATGTCTCTTTATTGTTGTAGCAATAACACCCTTTAACGCCGCAATCCGACATTGTTTTGATTTTAATCTGCTCTTCGTTACTTAATTCGGTTCTACGGCATTTTAATTAAATTTAACCGTTTACTCAACTTAAAGCTTTTAAAATATCGCGATAGAATTTTTAGTTCGGCGCTTATAAGTATGTGTGATTATTTTTATTTTATTTTTATTTAGTCAATTTGTTCCAAGACAATATTACCAGATCACACTCCAAACGTAAATGAATAACTTTGCACATTTATCAACTTTCTATGAAAGGCATCACTTCGCGTTCTTCTTTATTTTAACGGTGCTTAAGATTGGGAGCTGATAAGAAATCAATGCTTGACGAAACATTAGTATATATAAGAGAAAAATTGTGTATACTCAAAACAAAACTGTCGCTTTTAAAACGACGGTAATATAAAAAAAAAGAATTGCACATATATCAATTTTACTGAGGTAGTACAGATATGGCTGCCAGAATCGAAATATGGCGTAATCGGTTAGTTACCCATACGTATTGTCAACTGGGTCAGTTCTTGAATGCTAAAGTTTTCCTTTTCCATTTCTATTCGGGCATCTCCCTGGTACCGCACTGATTTGCCTTGTGTCCTATCTGATTACATTTACAGTCTTTTGCGATGTGATTGCTACCGCCGCACTTAAAACAACGTTTTGTCTCTTGAATTTATTTGCTTAAGGGAATTTCAAACTTAGGCTTCTGCTTAAAACTCTGACTCGCACTAATTATCTCAAAGATATTAAGTTTCTCACGACACTCCTTTAGATTGGACGCTTGGTACGAACAACTCTTATTTTGCCTTGAATCTGTTATGCCACCTTTTATATAGTCTATGATGCTTTCCTCGTCCAGCTTAGACTGATTAGCCAGTGCAGTAATACTGTAGATTCAATCAAACTTTCTTTCTGTGACTTTTTTTCCTGCTTTCTAGCAACTTGTGTAAATGTTTCGCAGTTAGCTTTTCTCCAATCTCAGTTTTTACGCTTCTCTAAATCGAATTAGATTTCGGTTAATTCGAAACCAAATAGTTTATTCCAATTTGGCTGCCTAAGAATATGTTCGCTGCACCTTTCACTACCTGCCTGCCGTAAATATTTATTTGAAGATCAGTCCACCCAACTGCAATAGAATTAAGTTCAAAATCTGCAAGTCATTCATCAATATCCGGAGAGCCACAACCAGTAAATGCCGAAAGTGAATCTTCAATGTCTCCTAATGTAAACGCCATGGGTAAACGTTGAATAACAGATCTTCTTGACCCCAAGCCTTTATATAACCGCTGTAACCAATATGGTCATTCTCGTCTCGCCTCGCTTTGCCATAAGAATTAGCAAATTAAGTAATTGCTTTACGTAGTTGCAGTAGTTACAGTAGCTCGCAATACTTGGCGAAATTGCGAAATATCAAAATTATCTCTACCTCCTTCTAATCTAATTCTTAGTAGATCATCTTTTGCTTCTCTCTCGTTCTTTTCCGTTACTTCTTCCTGATATGTCTTCCCTATTTCGCAATTTACCGCAATACTCGGTGGCTTTGAGCAAATCAAATCTTGTCCTCCTTTTCAGCTCCTAATTGTTCACTTCATTCGTTTTTCTTCTTAGTTCTTCCGCATTCTTACTTCGATCTGTCTAAGGCGAGTACTTTGCACAAAAACTTAATAAAATTTGGCCCAAATGTGCAAGTAACCCAGTTTATTTGATTATTGGTAACTTTATTGAATATATGTAGAACTAATATGTTTTTTTTTCTTTAACAGTTCTCACATATGTGCTTTGTTTTACACAACTCTTTGATTTATATAGGACCACACGTTTTACTCTGCTGAAGCTCATTCTCTACTCTCTGCTGATTCTGATATTTTCTCTCCTTTCTTGAGCTTAACGTTTCTCTCTGTTAAATCTAATGTTATTGTATCATACATATATTCTGTTAAATATGGGCATACATATATTCTGTTACATGTAGTTGCTCGACAGAGCTGCCAATCGTACATATAGCTATACATTTAAAATTGTATCCAAGGCGGAACACTATATCTTATAGGTGCCATAGGAACGGTCGGTCCAAATTAGATGCTTTTCATTGTTTTTAAGAATATCGGATTAAAACGATATAAATGATTGCTTATATTTTTTTAAAATTATTATCTGCAAGGGTTTATAAACTTTTGATCGACTTGCCGAAGTAAGCTTTCTTCCTTGTTTTAAGAAAAAAGGCAAATAAATATCGTATTTTATTCTTGGATGTTTAGGAAATTTTTGTATACTTTTTTTTTTCAATTTATTTATTAACTTATTAATATTTATTTGGAGGCTGCGCCTCAAAATTAATTCGATTCTAACCTTCAGCATTATTACCAATCCACGGCCTCTGTTCTGGTTTTCGAAAGTATAAATCGGAAATGAAAGGAACAATTCAAGGGCTACCGCGTACAATTAAATAACATAAGTTTACAAATTTAGATAAACTATTGAGCTTTCGCATAAAGACGATTCTATGACCTTTTTGTTATATTTGTTATATTCACGCAGAAAACGTGGAAAAACAATGGAAACTGACTCAAAGACGCATAAAACTGATCACATGCAAATTAATTTATATCCAACCTTTATACCCTTGCAGGGTATATTATATATTTAGCCAGAAGCTTGCATCGCAGTGAAGGAAGGATTTTCGACCTCATACAGTATATATATTCTTAACCAGCATCACTAGACCACCATATCTTATAGCAGATCGGGTTAGCCGATTTTCGTTGTTTTAAAAATATCGGATTCAAATTAAGTATTTTATCCTTGTATTTAATTGGGCTGAAAATAATAATAATAATAATAATAGCGGTCTGTGGATTGAACTGGCTATTGTACTTCTGGACGATCCTAGTTGGCGTATATGCTACACTGGCGGCCACCGCCTCCTCCTTCGTAAAAAGCGTCCTCTCTTCTTAGCTGACCACTTTTTTTGCAGCTTCTCGCCTTTGTAAAACTACCTGGGCATTGCAATAGCCTTCTTTAGCTTGCAAGCCGACACCTTCAGATAGCTGAGCCCTGTGGACGGAAGAGCGTTGGTTCGCGACAGTGGCGTCGGAGGCGATGCACAGTGATTTCGCCTTTTCGTCATGTTCTAACAGAACAGATGGCGGAGCCTGCACAGAAGTCGGGTCCGGGCGGGGGCGCATATCCAAACTTATCCTTCTCCTCCGGCAGGACCGCCACCACTTACTCCTCCTTGGACAGGACCAGGTGATGTGAATTCGGGATCATAAGAGACTTGCTTAAAAAGAGAAGAATTGATGCGTCTGCATCCGAGTTGTAGACTCGGCTTCAGGCTGAGAGATTCTTGTGGACTGCAGTGGTTCCTGCAAGTCTGACGTCTCCAGTCAAGAGGCTGGCTGGCGGAACCACGTGATATCTTTATTGTTACTTAGCCGCAAATAGAAAATAAAGTCTAGGTCTTTCATTTTTAATATTAGTTTGTTTGAATTTTGAATTGAATTCAATTTTCCGCCAAATCAAAACCACAACAAACAGGTGGGAAAGCTGCAGTCGAGTGTGACCGACTGTAAGATACCCGGTACCCAAAGCATTGTGGTTGAAAGTAAACAGCACATGAACAAGGGAAAAACAAAATGTTGGCAAATAAAGACATATATTGCTAGAAACATGTTGAGCAACACCCAACAAAGACAAATGTTGCTAGGAACATGTTGAGCAACACGCACGTGCGCTTTACGCCTATAGCTTATATACAGTTTTTTATCATTTTCGGGGGCGGAAGTGGGCGTGGCCAAATTTTAAAACAAACTTAATCTGCGTGCAACAGATTCCAATGTTGTCACCAAATTTGGTAACTCTAGCTCTCATAGTCTTCGAGATTTGTTGTTTCACACGGACGGACAGACGGACAGACGGACATGGCTAGAATATATATACTTTATAGGGTCGGATACTTCTCCTTCTGCTTGTTACATACATTCTCGGTTGGCACTAACTTATAATACCCTTGTATCCTATGGGTACCGGGTATAAAAACAGATGTTTCCTTTCAAGAGAGTGCTGAAACACCTTTTAAATTCCTGTTCACATGACACCATCCACAATTTATTCATTTATTTAGCATACCAAATATCTGTTAGCATAGTACTTATATTCTAAACAATATGGTTAATATAACAAAATTATGCTGAGCATAATTTGATCTACGTCAAACGTAAAGGACGGAAAGAATGAGTAAGTCTTGGAGGGACAGCAATATCAACATTACCTAATAAAATTTGAGAGTCCATAAGACCAAGAAGAAGCTTGTGGACGAAGATCGCCAACTCGGAAATAATGCAGAGACGGAAGGTCAATTAATTTAGGCCTTTATCAATATCTTGGCAAGAATCTATCAGAATCCCAGCTTTAATTCCGAAGGGCTAAGATAAGAAATTTCTTCTGAACAGATTCAATTAGATCTTGCTGCTTCTACTGCGGGCTCCACACACAGGAACAATACTTTAAGATTGGTCGAACTAAGGATACATAGAGTCTTTGTAGTATAAGGCCAAGCGCACACTAGCAGCTGAAAGCGGAACTTATTGCTGAGAGCTTTCAGCTCGAAAAAACAAACGCTCTGTTTGCTTGAAAGTGCGCACACTGAAAGTTCAGCTGAGCTGATCAGCTGCAAGTTAAGTTCAGCTCTGCTTGATCGATCAAACCAGTTTGATTTATCAGCAAGCTGACGAGCTGTTTAATTGCGAAATGGGAGGCAAAATGATAAACGGTGAAGTCTCTCAGTTTTAAAGCTGTCTGAATGAAACATGGCAGATAGTCTTATTTCTGTTGCAGAAAGTATATAAGTCGGAACGGGCCAGATCTGTCCACTATATCATATAGCTGCCATAGGAATTATCGGGCCAAATGGTCAGATTTTCGTTGCTTTTTAAGATATCGGATTAAAATATATTAAATGGTCTTTTAGTTCAAATATAGACATCCACTTAAAATTTTATCCAAATCTAACCACTATAACATACACATAGCTGCCATTGGAATGATCGGGCCCAATTAGTAGATTTTCGATGTTAATGTAATTTTATTTGTAATCAGCATCAGCTTCAGTTTAAGCGTTTGGTGAGCGTGCACAAAAAATCTCAGCTCGCTGAGGAGCTTTGAAGTTATCAGCTCGCTTTTAATCTCAGCAATAAGTTCCGCTTTCAGCTGCTAGTGTGCGCTTGGCCTAAGGGTCATTAAATTCTTTGGACCATCGCTTAATAAATGATAAGAAACGACGTCAATTAATTGTTTTACACCAGGGTGAAGGCGAGCAACCATTTCGACTTCAATTTTAGGTTGGTTTGTTGTTGTGAATGGCAATTTTTTAGTTGTGGAACAATACAGTGGAACAATACATACGGAGTGAAACAGCTGAGATTGGAACATCACAAAGTGATTGCGGAATATTTTGAGAAAATTTGAAACAAAAATATATATATATGCAATTTGACAACTCAAACGGTGTCATCTTAGACGGCGGGCGGTAGATAGGGGATGGAGACTAGTGTAAATTGACTATAAGGCAAGCTGCGTAACCTGTAGCCGTCTGGGTCGTGGGTTTAAGCCCTGACCGCGCTCAAAACTTTTTTGTTGTTTTTTTCCTGTTTATTTTTTTTCTGTAAAGAAATTTAATTTAATAATTTCTTCGTCTGCATATTTATTTTTTGTGTGCTCTAACAGTTTTTCCCTAACTTTTATTTTTTTTTCTAGCTTTGAAATCGTAGCATATTTTTGTGTTGTTGAAAAAGTCGTAAAAATTCCTCAAAGTAGTAGTGTAGCTTGTTTCAGATTCCGTCTTTAATAGTTCTTCAAAAAACGGGGGGCTAGAAATTCTAATTATGAACAACTCTTTGGCTGTATGCCACTTCGCCCTGAAGGACGGTGGCATTACTCCTACTCGTGTTAACTCGTGTCTGGTGGTACTCCCACGCATCTTCTTAATACTGCAGCTTGCGCTATGTTCATGTCTTTGGTTGAATCTTTTCCCATATCAGCAAAGGTGGTCATGGCATATTCTTGTTTTGATCTTACAAAAGACTGAAAGATATTTATACTTATTCCAGATCTTAATCCTGATTTTATTGTTGTGGGTAGCTGTACAAGTTTCCCACTCTTTTTAATACTTTGTTTAACTCTTTTTTATGACTTACGCTAGACATGTTTGCATTTATACCTCTACCCAGAAAAGTGATATATTTCCTACTTATGTTGTCTAAATTTAAACTTATAGATTGCCTTTTCCCATATTCATAATTGCTGATTTTCTATGGTGAAAAGTAAAACCAAGGTCCTTACATAGAAGATTGAAATCAATTATTTTCCTTTGCAGGTTGTCAATAGCTCTTTTCACATCATTTCCCCACGTTATAATTGTGATATCATCAGCAAATTGCATCACATGTGTTTTGTCATCAGTTATTTGTTTTAGTCTTTTTGTGTAAGCATTGAAAAGTAACGGAGACAAACATAAACCCTGTGCAGTGTCCTCATGTATTACTTTAGTAGCATATTCTAGCTTCAGCATCCTCTTTGATATGAAACTTTGATATGAAACTTTCCGGCCAGTTGCCCTTGCAGTCTTCCTTCTAAGTTAGAAGATTATGTTGGGAGGAACTACCTCCGTTATCATTGGCCCTTAAGGCACAACAACCAATAATAAAAGATATTTGACGGCGGAGCCGGAATTCAATTTATAGAAGCGATTGCTCCTTCTTTATTGCAAAGTCAAAAATGAACTGAACTCAAAATAAAACTAAAAGCTAACAAAAGACTCACAGCGGCCACGCAAATATGCAGTGTCTGCCGTCTGTGCACGAGCATCCGGCCCAAATGCTGCATCAGCAATTTCGGCCGGAGTTAAATAAGGGACAGAAACCAATGCTTATGTCATTGATTTCTGTTGGCTTATGTTAACTTGTTAACTACTCCCCCCTTTGGATTAAGGCCGCCCTCGGCCGGCGCTATCTCAGCAATGACTTCCTTCAGTTGGGCTGCCGATCTTCTGGCCTTGAATAAATGCAGATAGGCCATACCGATGCAGATCATCGCGCAGCAGGATATGCCCACGATTAGTGCTATGCGGTACATCCGGTTGGTGTCGGTGTTTTTGTCGAACTCCTTAATGAGCTCCACGTTACGTTCGTTCAATCGTTGAAGGTAAGGGTGGCTGAGTATATCTTGATTGAATGTGATATTGAGCAATGGTGATCTTGCTACTCCTGGAGTTCTCGTGTGGGCCTTATTGTGGTTGACATAGAGGGTTTCGTTTATGGAGACACGACCTTCGAAGGTAACGAGGTGTGTACCGTGTACCCAGACTTCAACACCGTTGTCTACTCTGACCTTAGCTGTTTGGTCATTGATGATGATGATTCCTTCATCGACTCGAGTGACGGGGTGTAAATCGCTTGGCTGGGTTGGGCAGTGTGCCAATACGCCTGCATGGAGTTCTCTGGCGCATGAACTGTCTGATGATATTTGACAGAACGTGGCTCCTGGCGATACGGTACATTTCTTAATGGTGTGGACTTCTCCGCCACATATGGCCACAACGTTATCCATTATTCGCAGCATGACATCATGATGGGAGACAGGGAATATAGTGACCTTTTTGCAAACAATTTTAATCTTTGGAAATTTTATTATAAAGTGAAGGGCATTGGTAGATTGTAATATTTTTACGGACGCTACGGACATAAGGTCCCCTATGGGGGTGTTAGTGAGGACAAGCCAAACTGACTTCAGGTCTGTGTGATCAAGTATATTAGGGCTGACAATATTAGCTTTGGCAAGTGTAATAGCAAGCATTAAGTTTTGTAATTCCATCATTAACATTCTATTTCTGGCCAGGAGAGTTTCGTATAAGTGGCCAGTGTCGACTTGTGAGTCTTTAGAAGTTTTAAGAATTTGGTTTACTGTGGTGGTTAATTCATTAATTTTATCTTGAACTTTAGTGTTAATTGCTACCTGTCTATTGTTTGCGTTAGTCAGCTGCATCTCTATGAATCTCGTCTTCTCCAAATCACCGGCGTCCGGTGTTCCTGCTACTACCTTAAGAATTGATCCCAAAAAGTCTAAGCTTCTGGTGATCCTATGGTGCACGCCCAACGATTCCAGTAGGTCTCGTATGTGCGCGGTGTCTACTTCCAGCAATTTTTTCATATGCGACTGTGGAAACATGTCACTCATGCTTGCTGTTTCGTCAAGTATTCGCATGTATTCCGAAAGATTTGCCGTGTGTGTTACATACGCAAATTCCTCCCATACTAGCACTTCGCCATCAATGATGGGAATGTATTTTGCTTGCGAATAGTCAGCGATGTGCGCCGACGCCAATGACAGGGACAGTAGGATGATATATCCGCACCTGTGGAATGAATTTTGATTATATATAGTTCCGGAAATGTTTTAATTTCCCTCCACCAAGATTATTCTAACTTAAACAAGTTATGGCGCTGAGGCCTATGTAAGTAAATAAATTGCCAAGTGGCTAAAAGGAAGAAAAAGGATAAAAGATTAAGAATGAATACAAAATGAATTATTATTTAATATTGTCAACATTTTGTTTTTTCCATGTCCGTGTGCTATTTAATTTCACGCACAATACTTTGGGTACCGGGTATCTCACAGTCGGTCGCACTCGACTCTAGCTTTCTCACTTGTTAATTCTGACAAATTGAAACTTGGTACCCGAGATCTTCTGTTCTCTTTTAGGTTAGGTTTATAAACTTTTAAATAAAATTGTATATGACTCGACTCAGTGATAACGAATTTTTAGTTTTAAATGATTAGTACTCTTCTTTTATGTTGCTTTGAAGTGTCACTTTTTAGTGACCAACAGAAGTTTGCCAACATGTGAGCATTAAAAATACCCTGATACCTCTTTTCAATCTCTTATAAAGCCTGGTGTAATCTATCCCATGTACACTTTTAGTACACTTTTTTGGAAAAGTATTAAATATGTGAATGTGATAAAAGTGTAATTTTCAGGGAATGTAATCATTATGAGCTTTAAAATAAAAATCATAAAATATTGCTTATTTTATGAGATTTATTTTTTGAATCAAAAAATAGTCGTTATTCTTTGAGTACTACAATACAATTTCCGACATACGCATTATTTTTTGATAAAAAATAGAACTCATGAAATAAGCATTATTTTGTAATCAAAAAATCGAACTCAAAAATTAATGATTATTTTTCGGTTTTTATAATTTTGCTTAAAACTTCATCCATCTCATTTTCATATTCTTGTCTATGCTTCTCTGTTAGGTTGCTCTTCAGACTGCAAACGTAATTGCCCTTTAGTACATGTTTGCAAATGTCTTGCGACCTATTATATCACGATAAGAATTAGCTTTTTATTTGTTCTTATTTTAGAATGAGCGAAATAATTGTAAAAAATCTTGTTATTTGACAGACGTGTTTTTCATCGCTCTCTCTAGTTCCGTATTTACACACAAACTTAGAATTAATACAATTTTCATCCTTTAGTCCAAAAATAAGGACAATATTGGATCTTGAGTTTTATTTTTGAGCGAAATTATAAAAATCAAAAAGTTATCATTAATTTTTAATTTTTATTTTTTTATTACAAAATTATGCTTATTTCATGAGTTTTATTTTTGATTAAGAAATAATCTTTATTTGTAGGTTTTATTTTAGTGCTCATAGAATAATGATTATCTTTTGTATCAAAAAATAAAAATTACAGGTTTGAAGATCATGGTACCAATGCTTAAATTGCCCTTAAAGAGGAAGAATGGTATTTCCTGCTCTTGTATAGGTACTATAAGTGTTTGATTTTTTCGATTAAAAAAAAAAACAAATAATTATTATTGGCAGTCCCTGGTTATTTTAGATATAAAATTATAACTTTATTTATTTACTTATATCTCAGCACTACGAAGTGTAACTTATAACTTAGTGTGCTAGTCACTAGAATTACAACATTATTATACCTGGTATAGGGTACAAGGGCATTACAAGTTAGTGCCAACCGAGAATGTATGTAACAGGCAGAAGGAGAAATCTCCGACCATATAAAGTATATATATTCTTGATCAGCGTCACCAGCCGAGTCCATTTATCCATGTCCGTCAGTCCGTCTGTCCGTCTGCCCGTCAGTCCGTCTGTCTGTCAGTGTGAAACAACAGATCTCAGAGACTATAAGAGCTAGAGTTACAAAATTTGGTGACAACATTGGAATCTGTTGCACGCAGATCAAGTTAGTGTTCATAAATAAATCATAAAAAACTTTATATTAGCTATAGGCGTGATTTTCAGCGTAAAGTAAATAGATAGACTTAATAAGTAGGCAATCGCGAACGTGTTCTGAAAATTTGAGTAAAATCGGATGATAAACATAGAAATTATTAAGGGCCGGTTCCTACCCTCCCTGTTAATTTTTTGAGGCCAGATAAAGTTCCGGATTGGAAAATTTTATTTCCTATCGCATAAATGTGAGAGCTAACTTAGCCGAAAACCAGACTCCCTGTAAAATATATTTATTTGAATGCTTGCGTTTGTTTTAATGATTCTAACTATCCTTTCGGCGATGGCTGAAACAAAGATAGAGAATGCCACTCCTCCACCAGCGCCGATACCATTCCCGCTTCTCTGCAGCAAACTCTGGTCTCTTTTTCTTCTTAAGATGATCTTCCACGGTCGTTGTACTCCTGATGGAGTAATAAACTTAAGAGCAAAACTTTCCAGGATTCGACTTGAAGGTGTTTTCCGCGATTTTTGTTTCCCGACATTTTTCCAATTTGTATATTTTTTTCACAAAAGTGACAGTTCAGTGCTTTACATCAATAATTGATAAATAACAGTAAAGTTAACAGTGCTATGTTATTCTTTCACAGTCATACATTTTTAAGGGCAGGAAATCATATTGTTTTTATCTGGTGACTAATTTTCCCGGACAGGTAGTTGTCAGGCAGTTTAACAGGCAGGGTAGGAACCGGCCCTAAGCAATAAAGTTTCAGTGTAAACTTTTTCTTCTTCTTGAGAGAGAGAGAGAGAGCGCACGTGCGTGTTGCTCAACATGTTCCTAGCAACATTTGTCTTTGTTGGGTGTTGCTTAACATGTTCCTAGTAACATTTGTCTTCATTTGTCAAAACATTTTTTTTTCCATGCTCATGTGCTATTCAATTTTAGCCACAAGGCTTGGGGTACCGGGTATCTCACAGTCGGTCTTACTCGACTGTAGCTTTCCCACTAATATTAGTAGAGTGTCGTATTAGACAGTAGACAGACTGACTATAGGTACGTATGTGCGCTTACCATAATTGCAGAAGTGCTGACCCTGCAATTATGGGTCTCGTGCATAACTGAGGAATGAGATTACACCTGCACTTGAAATTCGGATATATGTATGTAATAGCTGACCACTGCATTAATTGCAGTGAACCCTCGATATATAAGACATACGACAGCCGAAATCCCTGTGGTTGTTTTCATTGCGAATATACCATAATGCCCCAGTGGTAGTCCTTAGGATTTTCGATTGTGGGCGCTGTATGATGTCTATATTGCTGCTGCTCGCGTCCCCCACAGCTGGGAGCCATATGTCCAGATAGGCTTTAGAGTGGAGTTGTAGAGCAGGACATTGTAGTCCAGACGCAGGGGCAGTCCATTTGATGAGTCTTCGCCAGGTTAGTCGTCTGTTGAAGTGAACGCCGAGACATGTTACTTCGTTGACTTACGGAATCTGCGTACTATTTAAGAATGGTGGAGGGAATGTTTGCCTATTGAAAAAAACCTTATGTGTTTACATTTTTATTCGTTTATTTTAATACGGCGGTCAGTCTGCCACTTCTCAACTACCATGAGGTGATTAGCTAGTTGTGTTGTGGCTCGGTATGGCCACCTCGAGCAACTTAGAAGAGTTTCGCAGTGTCGTTAACGAACATGAATTTTGCTAGCCGCTCGTTTGTAGGAATATCCGCTGTATAAAGGGCGAACAGAGTAGGACCAAGTGCTTCCAGCTTTGATAATGTAGTCGTTAGATGTGGTTGCGTTCCACCTTACTGCGAAGACTCTGTTGTAGATATACGACTCAAGTAGCTTTTGAGTGTATATAGACAAGTGTGTTTTGATTTTTTGCATGAGGCCATTAAGCCAGACTCGATCGAAAGCTTGAGATACATCGAGAAATATTGCGCTGCAGTATTTCCGATGCTAGAAAGCTGTGCGTATCTCTGATGTTATTATATTGACTTGTTCGATTGTTCCGTGCTTTTGACGGCAGCCAAATTGATGGGCCGGGATAACATTGTGTGCTCCCAGATATGGAATTATGCGTGTCAGAAGAATTTTCGAACAGATTGGACAGACACGATAGCAAACTCATGATAATAGATTTTTTTCCATTTTCTTGGGTAGTACCCAAAACATATAACCCTATTGAAGAGTTAACAAATAACCTCAATAGCAGAGTTTGGAAGTTCAATTATCATTTACCGAGCGGTTTCAGTTCCCGATGACTTTTGCATTCGGCTGAAACAATTGGTAAATACATAGTTTCAAATAGGATTTGTGGTAGGAGAATACATTGTTTTGTAGATTGCCTTCCTTCGCATTCCTTTGGGAGTCACAAGGCGTGATCCCTAGTTCTTATGCTTGGCATTATCGTCACCTGTAGTTATGATTTATTGTCCTTCATAAATTCTAAAGTAAGACAGCGGCCATGGAAAGGTTGCCGTTACCTGACTGCACTTTATTTTACGTGCCAAGCATTTAATTAGTTGCAAACGTTTAGTGAAAGTGGTGTTTGATGCGTTCTTTGATTACCGTTACCGGTTTCTTTGTTGGCTAGATTATCTGGCTAGATAATCTGTGCGGTTGAAGGTGTAACCTCTTATTTGGAAGTTGTATTTGCTTGTGTGGTGCATTTCTACCAGCAGCATAGCGTCGAAATTAGTTTCATTCAGAAACTGTGCTATTTCAAGTTTGTGTTGTGAAACGCCATTGGCGTTCCACATGGTTATTCGTAGACTAAATATCAATGATTTGAACTATGGTTTCTTTCGCAGTTTCCACATTTCTTCCTCTAGAAGTTCTCGTTGGCAGGGCAGTTTGCGGAATTGTGGATGTCTCCGCAAAAAAAAAGTGATTGTGAAAATAAACATACTCGCCCAGCAGCAGTATAAATTAGGAGTTCCCAAATTTCAAAAATCATTCCGCCAAAAACGGCCTTTACATTTTTTCTCGATTACTGTGTTCTTGCTGGTGTCCAAGGTGTCATAAATATTCACACGTCGACATACATACATATTTCCATACAGTACACACTCCACTTTCTTTCTCTGGAAGAAAAATAAAGTATACACAAATATACATCCGAACGTACATAAAATAAAATCTATAGATGGCAACTCGGCCACAAATATATACATCGAAATATACAACAAAATTATATATGTCTAAATATAAAACAATATTCCAAAACATACAACTACTATATACAACAAGAAAGAAAGCTATCTTCGGCAAACCGAAATTTGTATACCCTTGCAGTCTGCAATAGGATTACTGAAAATCGATTCTTTTTTGGTTACAGTTAAAAAATATCTTAGCTTGTAAACATTTTACATCTTTCATATAAAATTTTACATTTTACATGTAGAATTTTACATTTTTCATGTAGAATTTTACATTTTACATGTAGAATTTTACATTTGCATTTAATTCGACCGATCGTTTCTATGGCAGCTATATGATATAGTTGTCGGATCTTAATGAAATTAAAACCGTAATTCTATAACCGTAAAAAACTAATATATCTTGAAATTGATTAATATACGTTGAGAAACAAAAAAGTTACAATTTTGTTTACATTAATTTCGGCATCATTCTTATGGCAGCTAAAGGATATAGTGGTCCGATTTCGGCCGTTCCGACATATATACTGCGTGCTAAAGAAATAAGACTATGCTGAAAATTTCAGTCCGATAGCTCAAAAACTGAGAGACTAGTTCTCGTAGAATCCGACAGACAGACAGACGGACAGACAAACGGACATGGCTAGATCGAATCGGTTGGTGATGCTAATCAAGAATATATATACTTTATGGGGTCGGAGATGTTTCCACTGCGTTGCAAATATCATGGCAAATTATAATACCCTCTGCAAGGGAATACAAATTGGAGTTCTCTTCGATCCACATATAAATAAATCCACAAATCCATAGATTTATTCTTAAAGTTGGCACGGAACGCGTACTATATATCTTATATATAAAAATGAATCGCAAAATGTGTCGCTAAGCGCATAACTCAACAACGCCTAGACCAATTTGGCCAATTATTTTTTAATGTTCGTTGAAGTCCAAGGATGGTTCTTACGGCGAGAAAAAATCGAATAATTGCCGGGATAACCCTAAAGACAGCCCTTTTCCTTTTTCACATACAGACGTTTCCTAACTAAAACGGCTGCTTTGATATTATTGTCAGGTGATTTTCGTCAAACATTTTCTGTCGTTTGTATAAATGGTGATTCTAGAACAGGGGTTGGCACTCAGACACACAGAGTTTTTTAGTGCGTATGTGTGCGAAGCTAACAGACCCGAATGATATTAACAGACCCGAATGATACTAACAGACCCGAACGATTTGCTTCTCTGCTGCTTCGATAACGGAGCAATTGTGTACAGGCTACTCGGTAGCTTCTCTGCCGCAGCGGCACCCGAAGTTTGCTACGTCAGCCGAACAAACACGAAGCGCTTATACCATACATGTGCCGATAGCGCTGCCTGACAATTTTTCCTATGCACAGTGTATACGACGCTGCCGACTCCTGGTCTAGAACTGTTTAAGTGTACTATACATATGTGCGTGTACTTTCCTCATTTTCTCAAGACCAAGACGAGCAAATATAGGAAGGCGATCGCGAAGTACAAATGGGGTATTACAAAGACGATCACGGAGTGCAGATGAAGGTAATGCACGAAATAAATCTGTTGACCCCGTGCCTGTAGTGAATCTTTCAAGGTGATCACGAATACGTCGCGCTGTTTTGGGTGAAGTGATTAATGTACGGATACATTGAAATGATTGACGCAATATGTCCGCGACTCTTTCGCGATACTTCCGCGACTCTTCCGCGATACTTCCGCGATTCTTCCGCGATAATTTCGCGATACTTTCGCGATACTTCCGCGATTCTTCCGCGACTCTTCCGCGTTACTTCCGCGACTCTTCTGAGAATCTTCCGCGACTCTTCCCCGACTCTTCTGCGACTCTTCTGCGACTCTTCTGCGACTATTCCGCGATTCTTCCGCGATACTTCCACGACTCTTCCGCGATTCTTCCATGATTCTTCCGCGATACTTTCGCTACTATTCCGCGATACTTCTGTGATACTTCCGCGACTCCAGCGGGAAAATCTTTTTTACATATAGTTCCATCTCTGATAAATAGCTTGCGGTGCGTGATACATTGTTTGACATCTACTCATTGTTCTCTGCTCAGTTAATATTATGTGACAAATCAGTATTGTGTTTACCGTGAAATTGTGAAAAAATAATTTAAAAAAATAAGTTATTCGATTCCTAACATTTCAATTGGAAACCAACAAATCAATCACGTATATTGTGCAAATTTGTATTCAGTTTCAACAGCAGGCATTTGTCTTTAAGGTGGTAAGTTAAACTATGTAAATTATGTGGATCGTGCATTTGAGGTTAAATTCACCTCTCTCATTTAGTCCAAAATGCATAGAGGACGACGTGCGAACATCGGTCGCCGCACAAGACATGCAAGCCAGCAACAAGTGTATTCACAGAACTTAAGCGAAGAAAGACAAAATATAACAAGTAAGAAAGCTACCGTCGAGTGTGACCAACTGTGAGATACCCGGTACCCAAAGAATTGTGCGTGAAATTAAATAGCACACGGACATGGAAAAAACAAAATGTTGACAAATGAAGACAAATGTTGCTAAAAACATGTTGAGCAACGTTCAAAAAAGACAAATTCTGCAGCTGCATTATGAATTAATACTGCGCCCGAAAGCACGCAACACTTTTTTTCGTTACTGCCTTTGTGGCTCAGAACCATCACAGAAACTTTATTGTTAAATAACTTCCATGTTTATCATCCGATTTTACTCAAATTTTCAGAAAACGTCCGCAAATTCTTGTTTATTTATTTTATCTATTTACTTTGAGCCAAAAGTTAGGACTATAGCTTATATAAGTTTTTTACGATTTTCGGGGGCGGAAGTGGGCGTGGCAAAACGGCTACAACATAGCAAAAATTTGTGACAAGTTTAAGTTTGTAAAATGCATTATAAGTTAAGAACGAGAGGTCTCCCATTGGATATTATTGTTTAATATTGAAGTAGAGAGGCCAAAGCTCTTTTTAAGCTGAATACCCGCTCTGGGCAACGTAAGGTTTGGGAGTTATTAGGCCTTGAAAAGTGCCGATTCAAGCAGTGCATGACACTTTGACCAAGATTTTCTCAAAATTGGTGGGTGATGGAAACTTTTCAATTTAGGACTAGTAATGTACCGGTTCAGATCTATCAGAATCAATGGCTTTTATTGGCCGGCATTTTTCTTGTCGACCAGTGTTATTAACGAAAAGTAAGCATATGAAAATTTATGTATTCCTCGAATACCAATGATTCCGACTGATCTACCGTTTGACTTCAAACGATTGCAATTTCCAGTTCGCCTTGCGTTAACAAGTCGCAAGGCAAATCGCTTTGTGTTTGCGGGATAAATTTAGAAAATCATTGTTCCTCACATGGGTAGTTATATGTTGCGTATTCACGAGTTGGGAAACCATACGCTTTGTTTGTGTTAACGTCAGACCAAAAAACAAAAAATTTGGTTTACCAAAGAGCACTTCAACGAAACTGATAATTTGCGACACGTATAACGCTTCGATTCAGTATTTACTTTGGATTCACTTTCATTCACTTATACTAGACATCTGCATAAAATCACTCACAACATACGTTTCATTGAGTACATTCGCATGAAATGGAATGGAATGAGTGGAATGCAAGAAATGAAACGACATTGTATCAGTATGCGTTCCCGTTTTGCTTCATAGCTTGGGACGTTGAACGAAATGAATGCGAAGGAATGAAGCGAAAAATGAAATAACTGTATTTGGCAATGCATGTTATATTCGAATCATTCGAGTTGTTGTGTAGGAATTCGAATTTTCAGGGACCACCTGCAAACAGACGCAAGTGCAGACGCAAACATGGACACCTCAATAAAAGAAGCCGACGAATGTGTATCTGTATGTGTTTGTAGTCCGCTTTATTTTTATTTTGTTCTTAGTTTGATGTTTCCTTACACTGGTGTATCTGCAGTTGCAAATTGAATCATTTGAATTCAGCGTCTCAGTGTTCAGACTTCTCACTTCATTCCATTCGTTTCTCTTTCTGTATTCTTTGTGCGGCTGAGTCGTACGTAAGCGAGTCAACTCATTCAATTCAGTTTGGCTTTGCTTTAAAATTTACTCAACTCATTTTGAGCTTTGTGCATTTGAATGTGATTTTTTTGCCACTCATGCAGATGTCTAACTTATACCAATGATTCCGACTGATCTACCGTTTGACTTCAAACGATTGCCGAGTTGGGATACCATCCGCTTTGTTTATGTTAACGTCAGACCAAAAACAAACAATTTGGTTTACCAAAGAGCACTTCAATGAAACTGATAATTTGCGGACACGTATAACGGTTCGATTCAGTATTTACTTTGAATTCACTTTAATTCACTTAGAGAAGTTCAACTAAATAACACTTCATTTTTGTAATCAAAATGATTTCATTACTGTTGTGAAATGAAATAAAACTTTTCCTTTGTAAATATAAAACAAAGAAAAAAAAAGTTTCTTCATCTTTTAATCACCAAACGAAATGTTACATAAAACACTTTTCCTTTTCAAATATAAAACAAACAAAAAAAATGTTTCTTCATCTTTTAATCACCAAACGAAATGTTACATAAAATGAAGCCATCTGGTGGCGAAACGGAGTTCATTTATTTGTTTTACCTTGTGCTCTTAGACATTCATTTACGTATTTATATTTTCTACATACATACATTGCCCTGATTTTTGTACACTTTTTTACGTCTGTCGTTATCTCATCTTTTTTGATATCAACCCTGTGGACGAGAGCACCCTAGCAACTGTAAGCGGAACTTACTGCTGAGATTTTTAGCGAGCTTTCAGCTCGAAAAAACAAACGCTCTGTTTGCTTGAAAGTGCGCACACTGAAAGCTCCGCTGAGTTCATCAGTTGTAAGATCAGTTCAGCTCTGCTTGATCGATCAAACGTAATTGACTTATCAGCAAGCTGGCAAGCTGATTTAATTGTGTTGCGAAGTTGAAGGCAAAACGTTAATCGGTAAAATCTCTTAGTACTTGAGCTATCTAAATAAAACTTGGCAGATAGTCTTTTTCTATTGCAGGAAGTATATAGCCGCTATAGGAACGATCGGGCCAAATGGGCCGATTTTCGTTGTTTTTTAAGATATCAGATTAAAGCTAAGTAAATGTTCTTTAAATTCAAATATAGCCTACAATTAAAATTTTTATAAAAATCGAACCACCATATCATATAGCTGGCATGGAAACGATCGGGCCAAATTAGACGATTTTCGATGTTCATTTAATTTTGTTTGCAATCAGCATCAGCTTCAGTTTAAGCTTTTGGTGTGCGCGACCAAATAATCTCAGCTTACTGATTAGTTTTGAAGTTACCAAACGTATAAAAGCATGAGGGGCGAATACAGTGCCAGCAAATAAAATTCCTTCACTGCAATAAATAGAAAACACTAAATTCCGAATAAAGCCTAGTACTAAGATGAAGGAAAAAAATCCATAAACGGAAAACTTCATATAAAAAAAAAGAACGAAAAGAGCAAGAAGAAGAATTTTGTGGTAATTCGTTTGGTCGGCTACTAAGATGAACGGAATTCCGTGAGCGAACCGGGTAAAACGGCAAAAGACACTAATAAACAGCTGTGATTCCGTAAGCGAATTATATCAATTGCATATATTTCGTAAGCAGCATGCAGGGGAAGGGGGAGGAGGCAATCGCTGCTCGGTTGTAGCGCTTCGACAGCCGTGAGAATAATGTGGAATTAATAAAAGTCGTAAAGGCTAGCCATATTATATGAAATTTAGTACATAAATTATCTTTTTTCTGTGTTTTTATTGACAATTTTAGTGCATATTTTTTTTATTGGCGGCGATGGCGGTAGCGCCACTATTATTTGCCTTCAACATTACATTAATAATACGCCCAATCAAGTTCGTTAAATTAATTTCTCTTTTTAAAGTTTATTTATAAAGTTTGTTTACAAAACACAGCTGGAAATACAAGTCAGTGTGACCGATCTTGACCGATTCTGACCATTTTCTTTGTTTTCTTCGGTCACACTGGTTCCCGAACGAAATATATCGCAATTTCGCTCACGAAATTCCGTAAGCGGTTTTCGTTGATATTAGTACTAGGCTTAAGAATAAAACAACTCAGAATACAACAAAAATTCACAACAACAAATTCTAAAGCTAAATTGTAAAAGGCCACCATTTAATAACACTATTGTGAATAGGTTTAAGATTTATATTTCTTTTATTCTTTTAATTTCTTTCTTAGATTTTTGAACTTGATCGGAACAGAACGTAGTCCAAAAGTAAATTTAAAAACCAAGATAGTCAGATACTTATAGTTCTTAGACTACTAGACTACATTTGGCTAAGTATCTTTTGCTCCTGTGCACAATAGTCAAGTAACTTTTATTTCTACACACCTCTAAAGATACGTTGACCAACTCAATTATTTAGCTAGTGTTAAAAAAAAAACTTTTTATTCGGAAAGTTGTATAATCTGGGAAAGTAACAATAATGATCCACATTTGTTTAGAAATAGTTCTAGGATTAAGGAAAAACCCAAAAAAACCTTAATCGAATCATCCGCATCAGTTTCTTTAGACCAATTTCGTCTCTGAGCTTCAGGAATCTGGCAGACGGTAACGGTTTGGTCAGGATATCTGCCAACTATTGCTCTGTGGAAATAAATTCCAATACAATTAATTTATTTTCAATTTCTTCTCTTGAGAAATGATACTTAATATCAATATGCTTTGATCGTTTGTGGTATGTAGGATGATTGGCTTTACTAATGCAACCTTTATTATCTTCTAGTATTTTGATTGGTTTGCTTAACCCTCTACCGCATACAAAGCAATATATGGCTTCTCACTTTCAATAATTTTTTGACGTGATAACGTCTTATAAATCGATAGAGCAGGCTGCACGCTCGAAAAAGCATGACTCATGCGTCGTTACCTCTGCCCATTCTCTGCCGCTACACAGACAGTGCAAACGTGACGTAAGCAGCAGCAGCAGAGAAGAGAGAGAATGAGAGAGAGAGAATGCTTTGCACTGCTCTGGCAACCGCAATGTCTCGCGCGAAGCTAACTTAATTTTTCTCTTACGCACACATGTCATTGTATTTGTGTGGACATCACTGATCTGAGGCTTTCCATGTAAGGCTTGAAGTGCGACGAGAGCGCGGAACGAGCGACAAAGAAGCACAATCGGCCTTTGCGTTCGGCAGCGTTCGACTATTGTACATTTACATGTTTTGATCAAGTATCAAGTGCAGTGAAAAGTGAATGTGGTGTCAATTGTTTATAGCAACGATAATTACAGCGATAAAGGTAATGATTCTTTCGATATTAATTATATATTCAGTGATATATTGTTGAATATTCGTGGCTTCATAATTAAAATGAATAGCATCGGTCCGCTAGTGCAGCCATTGTATGTTATGCTATAATTGTCAAAATTAAAACAATAAGTTAACAGAACTATTTCACGTTGAGTAAAAAATCGATGACTTTACTATTCAATCGAAATAATTATCGAGCGTAGCTATGATTTAAAAAAATTAAAACATAAATATTAAATCTTCCACATATCAGAACACCGTGTCTGAATTGACAGGTTGGACCAGCCATCTGTCAAAGGGAACATTTTCTCCTATATCAAACACATTGAGGCGGGCTTTTTAAAAACTAGATTTACGAAAATTTTAATGTTTCCAAATTTTAAATTTAAAATGTTAGATTAATAAACAAAAATTTAATCATTGTTTATTCTTATAATGAATTATTTAAAATTATTACTTTTTTATAAAAAATTACAAATAAATTTGCAAAAATAATTAGGCAACTAATTGAAAAAATTTAATTATATTATTAAAATAATAAACAATAAATTTTATTCAAGTATTTTGTAGCATTTTTATTTTTATTTCCGGTACCCATAGGATACAAGGGTATTACAATCGAGAATGTATGTAACAGGCAGAAGGAGGCATCTCCGACCCCATAAAGTATATATATTCTTTATCAGCATCACCAGTCCGTGTGTCCGTGTGAAACAACAGATCTTAGAGACTATAAGAGCTAGAGTTACCAAATTTTGTGACAACATTGGAATCTGTTGCACGCAGATCAAGTTTGTTTTTAAATTTGGCCACGCCCACTTCCGCCCCCGAAAATTTTAAAAAACGTTATATAAGCTATAGTTTTAAATTTTTGCTTCAAGTAAATAGATAAAATAAATAAGAAGGCATGTGCGGACGTTTTCTGAAAATTTGAGTAAAATCGGATAATAAACATGGAAGTTATTAAACAATAAAGTTTGTATATGCTTCTTCCCTTCTCCTGAGCCACAACGGCAGTAGCGAAAAAAAGCATCACATATACTATTCTATGCAAAAAACTGTGGACGCCATATAAGGCTCTATATGCAGTAACGCGTGCATGTTTATATTCTATGTATGTACATATGCATTATGTGATATGTGCGTAGTGAATTCATGGATTCTATGGCGTCGTAAGTCAGATCAATATATGCCAATCTTCGATTTCAAGCTTTTAATAGCTGAGCACCTGTGCAAGGCAGGAAAAGTAAAGATGCGCGCACGACCTGCGATGACTCCAACTTCATCCCCGTGTACAAGTAGGGAAGGTACTCCTACTACCAGAGAAAGACGAAAGCACCAGGAAATTCCATTGAATTCTGTTCGGGAGGACCATATTGGGCATTTTCCCACCTGGAAAAAGCAAAGGCAACTCTGCATATTTTATACTTGATTCTAAAGATTTTAACCATAAAGCTTATCTAACTTCTTTGAACAAAGTGATATGTTTCGCCTCATTAGAAAAGCAGCTAATGAGTTTTGCTTCTTCGTATTCCAGCTGATAACATTTGAGTCAAACATTTTAAACATAAAACCTGTTGTACTTTTTCTATCGAGTTCATCTCCTGCCCAGTCAGAAATAACGTATCTAATAATTGTATCATTAAAATCCTGATTTTTAATACGGGTTAGCTTTAAACCAACAGTGCCCATATCTTAAAATTCTTTTAAGATTCTGCTATAATTCTGCATTGTTTATATTTATATATCTACTTAATATTCTTGTTGCTGTACCTAGATTTGTAAGTTAGTGCCAACCGAGAATTTATGTAACAGGCAGAAGGAGGAATCTCCGATCCCAAAAAGTATACATATTTTTGATCAGCATCACCAGCCGAGCCGATTTAGCCATGTCTGTCTGTCAGTCTGTCCGTCTGTCCGTCTGTCCGTCTGTCCGTCCGTGTGAAACAACAGATCTCAGAGACTATAAGAGCCATAGTTACCAAATTTTGTGACAACATTGGAATCTGTTGCACGCAGATCAAGTTTGTTTTAAAATCTGGCCACGCCCACTTTCACCCCCGAAAATCGTAAAAAACTTTATTTAACCTATAGTCGTAATTTTTGGCTTAAAGTAAATTCATAAAATAAATAAGTAGGCATTAGCGGACGTTTTCTAAAAATTTGAGTAAAATCGGATTATTAAACAATAAAGTTTGTATATGTTTCTTTTCCTTCTCCTGAGCCACAGATGACGTTGCGAAAAAAAGTGTTGCGTGCTTTCGGGCGCAGTATTAATTCGTTATGCAGCTGCGTACAGCTGCAGAATTTGTCTTTTTTGAACATTGCTCAGCTTCGTTTGATCAGCTTCATTTGTCAAAAATTTTTTTTTTCCATGTCCATGTACTATTTAATTTCATGCACAATACTTTGGGTACCGGGTATCTCACAGTCGGTAACACTCGACTGTAGCTTTCTCACTTGTTTAGTCTTAGTGCAGTTCACCGTTGTATTGTTAACTACTCTCCTTCTTTTCAAAAATCTACGTCCTCGGCCATGTCCATGTTAGCAAGGACTTGCGTCACCGCTACCGAGGCTCTGTTTCGCCGCCGTAGGTAAGCATGATAAATCTCTATCATTCTCAATACGCAGAACGCGAAGCAGGTTGACGCTGCTGCAGCTGGCATCTGATTGTAAGCAATTGCAACTCCGTTATATGCTGCAGGCTTTCTTCGTTTACCTAGTGAAGAAAGAGCAGGCTTAAAAGGGAGCGGAGACTGAGAGCCTTTCGATGCGGTGGCGAGCATGCATGGATGATCGCTGAGTCGCTGCGAATGGTTATTCGTAGCCCATTCCATGACGTGACAGCGAGTGATATCTGGCTGTTGTGTGCGATTGGAAAAAATTCGTATTTTTTACCATACAAACTAATTAATTGTACAAAATTCAATAATTTCTTACTAGCTAGTATTTTTATCTTAGCAACATTAAGCAATTGTATAAGCTAACCTTTGTGAAACCTTCTTTCATAATTGCCTTTGAAACATTAGTGTCAACTTTAAATGATTCACAACATTTACTTTTAAAAGAGTTAGGGAAGTTAAGTTATTTTCAATTTAAATTTAACATTTAACGCTTTCGCTAAAAAGAAACTGCATACATGACGAGATTCAATTATTTAATTTGTAGTTTCCTGTATAATTTTATTGACTATGCTTGTGTGCGTTCTTCTGAGCCTGCATATCAAAATCAATTGTAAGACTCTACCTTTGCAAGTTTTGACAGTTTAGGGTACCTACCACAATTTGGTACAGTAAGCCCAGGAACCAATTTTGTAGGGGCCCTCATCGAATATTGTCCTTGTGGACCACTTCCCCTTAATTAGGATCGTTGCACAGTAGCTTGTTTGCTCAAAACACGTTGCAAAATTAATAACTTTTTAACTATTGAAGCTATCTACTTCCTTTTTTTTTGTAATAATATGCAAATCTCCAAATTGTTTAGGTATTTCATTTTTTAAGTTATGCCTACCAAACTAAAACTTTTGATTTTTACTAAAAAAATACATTTTTAAAAGAAACCATAAATTTTAAAATTCAAAATGATGAAACATATTTTTTAATACTTATTCTATAAGTAAATAAAAATGTATGTACAAAAATAAATTGAAAAACAATTTTTTTTTCGCAACTCCGGTATTTGAACATATACTTTTAGCTGCCCTGCATTTTTTTTTTTTTGGCTTGTTAGCTAGTTTTTTTATTATCTAATTTTTAGAATTATCTAGAGCTGGGCGAAATATTTTATATTTTATTTTCCACTAAACATTTGAAAATAGGGGAAAAAAACCTTTTTATTTTAATTAAAAAATTTAAATAAAATTAAATTTAGATTTAAAATTATTTCCTAAAAACAGAAAAATATTATTGTTTCTTTGAGCCTAATTTCTTTTTTAGAAAAATCAATTTAAATCTGTCGATTTAGAGAAAAATTGCCAAACTTTGAGCAGCGGTTATAAATATTAAAAAAAATTGTAAATTATAAAATGTTGGTTTTGATCAAGTAAGCTAGTAAGAAAAAATGTTTTTCTACACTAAAAAGATTAAACTGGCATATGAGTTCTATTTTTTCAAACCCATGAAGCGACTTGACAATAAATTAAGAGTCATCGGAAACTGAAGTCGGCAATCTTATCTCTCTCTTGATGTAGCTTTAAGAGGCCCCCGTATCTACTAGAAACTTTCGTAGCTCCCCCGCTACTATTCGTTGGACGAACGGAAACAGGAATGATCCCCTAAGAAATGCACGCAATCACTTTCATAATCTGTTACTGTACATCGAGTGCATGTAGCGTGGAAGAATCCTGAGGGCTCTGGAAATTTGTCGGCTGACGGAATTTCGACGATGTTGGATCTACGTCCATCTTCTCGAACGGTCTATTGTCAACAACGGATCGTTGACCTTGATACCTGGTAAAATTCGGATTTTTCCGAACCCTTTTTAAATATCTGATCGCGGTTGGATTCGGTTGTCCTTTGTAATGGACGACTCTGGGCCTGTCTGAGATATTTCTCTTCTACGGACCTGGCAAACTGTGTGGCAAAGGCATGCCCTCGTGGTTTGTCTCTATTTCCTGAGCCATTGCCAAGACTGATAGCAAATCCCTAGGCTGAACAGCAAAGAGCACATTGGCTAAGTTTCTGTTCAGCCCTGAATTATCATTCATATATCGGGCATGGTCAGTCTCATATGTCATAGTTGTTTTATTTGTAAGGAATGTCAGCTTCTTCTCAACCTCCTCATAAATCTGTGTAATAGACATCTGTCCCTGCCTTAGTGTTGTAAGCTCTTGCTCGAGCAAGTGTAATTAACGCTTATCGGAATAGGTAAAGTCAAGGCGGCTTATAATAGCATCTGAATTAAGAACTGTATTAAAGGGCGAAAGGACAGAATCAGCAGATTCCCTAATTTTGTTAAGGATTATGAGAACAGCCTGATAATGCCTAGAACTACCGTTAAACCGTATTAACGTCTCATATGCCGCTCGTGCTGCCTGTCGCCAAGAAACATATTTTCCCTGTGACCCATCAAACTCTGCCAATTATTTTACCGCATCAAGGCCTTAGTCACAAGGCACACACAAGGCAAGATACAGTAATAGGCAAGTATATTGCAATCTCAAATACTGTCGCAACGCTAAATCTATCAGTGACATCCGTAAATTTTCCTTCAAATCCTTGTTTTTGACTCTGTAAAGCGGCCGATACCGCTGCATTTATGACTGCCTGAAGTTGTTCTGGATCCATACACTGTTTTTTCTGTTTTATATGTTCGGCGACCTCTTCTGATAAGGAGAGGTAACTCAGTTGATCAACTAAGTCTTCAGACTCTGAATCGCTCATACAATCGCTGTCAAGGTAACGGGAAGTCCCTCACTAATAACAAAGTCCAAACACAATCGGACCAACAATACAAAAATAAAGTCTCAAAATATTGAACCGTCGCCAAGCTAGGCGCTAAGCTAAGCGCTTATCTATTTACCTTACTCTTCTCCGCGAATCTGATTTTACTAAATGGTAAAAAAAAAAAACACCGCGACACACAGAGTAGCCGTGTGCTGAGTACTGCTCTGTATGCAAAGAAATAAATTACTTTAACTTCTTGACTTTAGTGCCGACACTGTTTCCAAAAGTTAACGTTTAATTAGAAATATTTTTATACTAGCCGTACCCGCCCGCTTTGCTGGGCTGTCCGCTATTTGAAAAAATAATAATCCTGTATTAAAGCAACCAAGCAATTGACTATTGGTGAACCTATCACGCACAAAAATAAACATTCTCGTACAACTTAGAATTATCGAAAAACAGTATTATTATATTTATGCTTATTTATAAGGTTTTAATTTGATATTGACAGGCACACACAGTTATGTTTCAGTCTTTTAATCAATTTAAAGCTTTTTGATAAACTATGTTTTTTGTTTGATTTTGTGGTGCATAATATATAAACAAAGACGACAGCTTTCCGACGCGCGAACACGCGACGTATAATTGTCCATGCGCGAAACAGGGAAACTCAAGTTGATTCCGTAGGCTTCGACGACTGGCCTTGCGAATATTTATGGTCATATCGAAGGCCAGACGTATTGGAAATTGCAAACGCTTGAAATTAAATGGTAGATCCGTTGGAATCATTGGTATACGCGGAATCAAGACATCCTCTCCTTTGTATATTCCCTTTATGATTGTTGCCTCAATGACATTATTCATTAACTTTTTCACAGCCAAACTTGTTCCATTGCACAGTCGAGGTTGGTTAATGTTACGCAGCATGATGACAACTGAGCCTACTTTTAACTGCAAATTGTGAGGTGGTAATCCAGGCAATTCCAGTGAATTTAAAACTTCGTGGGATAGTTGACTACGTCATCCTGGTTCATGACGGTGTCGACTGATTTGAAGGAAACCAACTGTCCCGGAAGAAAATTCTGAATTGTCGCATTAAGATTCTCGACATCTTTATTTTTCGCCGCTAATATTGCTCGTTCTCCCAGCCAATTATGATTGTTGAATTGATGCGCTATATCTGGGAAAACACGCTGAATGAGCTCCTCTTTGAGTCTGTGATGTGACAGAAATCTGTGGGTATTTTGATGAGTCCGGTTGAGGGTCTGCTGCGACTTCATTGTTTCCAATATCTAACAACTGCTTCCCAAACACATTTGCAGTTTCATCTTGTTGCAAAAACACTCGCATGTTAGTTGTTAATTGGAGTATTTTTACGTACCGCCACTAATTTGATGATTTGATGATCATGGCCCCACCAAAATATTTTGGTTTTTAAATTAAAGCCAAAAAGTTTAGTGGTAGCCTTTAAGGATGGAGGAGAATGGGAAATCGAAGCTTTTTCATACTGTTGGTTAAACCATTACCAAATAATTAAAAAGGTGGAAAAACTAATATTTTAAATGTATTCTCATGCGGGTCGAGTCCTGCTATGGAAAAATACAACGGGAGCCATTTTAGGGCATCCACTGAAACGGACAGGCTGGTTTTCGAGATATTTGTTGAAACAATGTTGAACCTAATTAGATGAGCGGCAGTGTATAATTTAATACATTGAAAGTGGACATACAATTGTCTTGTATAATATGTGTAGCGCCAAACGATGTCATCTGGAAACAGCTGTTTTTTTTTTTCTTCATTGACGTTGTTGCACTAACGGTCAGTACACTCAAGTGGCCATTTGAAACCAAGCCCGGGCTTGTTAGGGTTAGGTGTTAATTGGCACGAAAGAAAAGTATAGAAAAAGAATGCGAGCAAATATAAACTACTATCAGGCAGCTCGATTGCTATCTTGCATGTGTACTAGGTGGGTTAAGATTAATGTTTTAGTTTAGGAAGGCTATCTACAGATGAGGTAATTTTATACAAATCATTATAATTTGCACATAACACTCTAAAGGGTTCATGCATTTCATACGATGTTCTGCAGTGGTGCAAAACTAAAGGCAGGTAGGATCTTGTGGTTCTACATGGTACGTGGAAATTCAACTGACCCAATAGATCGCTGCTTTCCACGTCACCACGGATCAGATTATACATAAAGACAATGCCTAACATCGTTCTACGGTTTGCTAAGGAAGGTAGGTTAATCAGGAGAAGTCTACTAGAGTAAGAGGGCAACCTAAAGTTTGCGTCCCAGTTTAAGCCACGAAGAGCGAAAAGTAAAAGTTCTTTTGAACAGACTCAATGCGTTTGCTGTGAACGTCCCACTGGGGACTCCAAACGCAAGATCCATATTCTAAAATAGGACGAACTAACGAAGTGTATAAATTCTTCGTGACGTAGGGGTCATCGAATTCCTTCGACCACCGTTTAATAAATCCAAGCACACCCCTGGCTTTATTCACAATGCACGAAATATGATCAATAAACTCCAGTTTAGGATCTAGGCGGATACCCAAAACGTCAACTAGAGTGATCCTTTCCAAAGAGCAGCAGTTCAGCGTATAAGTCGCAAGCATAGGAAAGACACGTGAGAATGTCATCAGCTTGCATTTGGATCCATTTAGGTTTAAAAGTTTGCATTGCACCATGTTTGAAAGTTATTAAGATCGTCTTGTAAATCCGACGGGCAAGCGCGGTCTTTGTATTGCACACAAATTTAACGTCGTCAGCGTACATGAGTACTCTGGAGTTAGTCAAGACTTTGGGCAGGTCGTTAATAAATAATGTAAAAAGTAAGTGACCCAGGTGGCTCTGCGGGACACCAGAGGTCACCCGGAGAACGTTCGACAAGTTGTTTTAAAGAGGACCTTTTGCGTCCTGCCATTCAGATAACTTGAGATCCACCTAAGAAGATCGACAGGAAACCCCATTAAGTCGAGTTTTCTAACAAGAAGGGAATGATAGTATAGATAGTATAGATCACATCTGTCTGCAAATTTTGTGGAAAGCCCTTATAAGAAAGAAGTGAACTCCAGAAGGTTAGTAGTCGTTGATCTTCGTTTAATAAATCCATGTTGGCATGGAGAAATTACTTATCTACACAGGTGCTGCAAATGGGGAGTAATTACGTTTTCGAAAATATTTGGGATGGCTGACAACTTAGAGATTCCTCTGTAGTTGTTAGCATCCACTTTGCTACCTTTTGGGAAGAGGAATCACGAATGATTCCTTCCAAATAAGGGGAAATTGGGAAGTCTCTAAGGATAAGGTAAACAATTTTAGAAGGGACTGCACAGGGACTCGGCACAATACCTAAGCACACAGCCTGGTATTCCGTCGGGACCTGGCGAATAAACCGGCTTGACACGTTGAAGATCCAAAAGAAGGGAGCTTTCGTTTAAGCTAGGACTGAAGATAAGGTTTGATTTGGGCATGCTATAAGAATAGGTTTGGTTTGAATCGGATGACGGAGAATAAGTAGTTTGAAAAAACTGAGCAAAAAGATCGGCAATTGCCTGATCATTGTTTGCTGTCGTATTTTCAAATGAAAGCGAGGAAGGATGTGTAATAGGCTTACGTTTAGTGTTGACAAAATTATAAAACTGTTTTGGGTCCTGCGCAAACTGAACCCTACAACGAGTCAAATAGTTTTTGTAACACTGCGCGTTAAGCACGGTAAGCTTTGACCGAGCCGCTAAATAGCGAGAATGAACAGCTTGAGAACCGTTGCGTTAAATTTAGAATAGAGATTGGACTTGACATTTTTGAAACGAGTCAACTCTTTACTAAACCAGGGAGGCTTATTGGAGATTGACGGATAGTATAACGGAACACATTCGGTGAAAAAGGAATTCATGGCATTGTAAAAAATATCCATGGCACCCACCAAGTCAGTGCACATGTAGAGATCGGACCAATCAAATTCAAATATGAAAATATTCAGCCGTCAAAAATCCGCCTTACGAAAGCTGTGGACTTTCTTATCTGGCCGATCAGACTTATTCTCCATAGCAGTCCCAATATCGATAGTCACATCGAAAGTAGGATGGTATGGATCTTCGGGTAGCGTCGTATATTTCTGTATATTGGCCAAGAAGTGCTTAGAATCATTTCCAATTCCAGAATTTAAAGAGCGTAAAGGATCTGGTGGTGGGACCAATTGAGGCAATTTAACTTTGCCTCCAGCACAACATAATCCAGTAGATTCGTCACTGTATTTTAACGCCTAACAATATTTACAAATTATTGTCATTTCCCTAATTGTTACCGATTTGTCGGCACAATAATCTATTGCCGGATCATAGTGGAATGCAGCTCGTTCCAGAATCACAGGAGCATTGCGTCGACGGAACCGCTCAATTTCATTATGTCGTGCTCGCTGTTGTTGGGTTTGATGTGCACGAACTCGTTGCATTCTAAGCCTATCTACTCCATTGTCACTCATTGAAGAACGCGATTCTGACATAGCAATACGACTATTTTCTTGATCTGTCACTCTCTGGTCATCAGTGCGGTTAGCACGTGTGGTAGCTCTTCGCACATTTGTTTGACTGCGGCGACCTAAGTCAGGTCGTCTTCTCCTCGGCATCGTAAATTGTAATTAACAAAGTAGTAAAGCTTCACTTTCACAAAAGTGAAAAACCACAAAACTTGAAAGTCACTACCACAAAGAATCACTACCACACTCGGGATCGTCTTTGTAATACCCCATTTGTACTACGCGTTCGCCTTCCTATATTTGCTCGTCTTGGTCTTGAGAAATGAGAAAAGTACACGCACATATATATAGTACACTTGAACAGTTCTAGACTTACCATTTATACAAACGACAGGAAATGTTTGACGAAAATTACCTGACAATAATATCAAAGCAGCCGTTTTAGTTATGTATGTGAAAAAGAAAATTTCTGTTGAAAATGGCTATTGGCTGCAAACTCATAATTTTTTTTTACTTTTAAACCTTCCCTGGATTTCCACGAATAATTCAAGACCAAAATTAGCCAAATCGGTCCAGCCGTTCTCGAGCTTTAGCGAGACTAACGAACAGCAATCCATTTTTATATAAATAGATTGAATGTTTTGTTTCTTCAATATTTAAATATATTATTTAATTACCTTCCCTTTTAATTTCATAAAAAAGGTTTCACTCACATGAATCTTTGAAATTTTTCTTTCTTCATTTTCGGGTTTCAGCTACATGTGTCCCCTGTGGCGTTTTGGTTGCCTTCTGTGCTGCCTAGAACAGTCCGTCCTAGGCTACCAATTTTAAGTTGATTTTGTTTTTCCTCGTGTCTTCGAGACTTGGAGATCGTATCGGGGTCTTCGACTCGGCCGAGCGCCAGATAAGGTATGGGATAATGCGGCAACGTGGTTGCCCACAATATCCTCCGCCTGCACATCTCTTGCAGTAAGTTGTCACCGTGGCACGTCGCTGCTTACGGTATTGTTGGTTCTGAAATGGGCGTTGCGGCAAGTTGCTGCCCACAACGATCGGTCACTTTGTGATTGCCACGGTAGCCGTAGAGTGATGCAGAGTGCAGATCAAGACCAGGTGGTGGCCACGATCAGTGACAATAGTGCTTCTCACCTCCCTCTTGTAAGCTGATAGCTGGGGCGTAGCTTCAGCTATTATGTTCGCAGCGGTTGACAAAAATGATAACGCTCGATTTAGAGGAAGTGCTTTTATTCTTTGGCTGTCAGCTCAGAACTGATTAACAGAGTAAGAGAGAACTTAATCGTTACCCTAGCCCGCTCAGATCATGGCCGTCGACCAGCGTCCGTCGTAAGACTTCATGTGCCGTCCGTCGTCGTGCACTTTTTTTATTCTTAGTGCAGTTCACTGTTGTATTCTTACATTTACATTTAAAATTTCATCCTTGTCGGACCACTATATCTTATAGCTGACAGAAATGGATCGAAATGATCTGGCCAAATAAATCGATTTTCGTCGTTTTTAAAGATATCAGAATAAAACTTAGTAAATGGCGTTTTAATTTAAATAAAGCCATACACTTAAAATTTTATTGAAGTCGGACCACTATATCTTATAGCTGACATACATATGAACGAGCCAATTAGAAATATATATGAAATTCCTTATTTGTATTTTACTTATTATCTGCAAGGGTATATAAACTTCGACTTGCCGAAGCTAGCTTTCTTTCTTTTTATTCGTTTTTGTTCTATTTACGTCTTGGTTTTTTCAGAGTTTGGAAGGTTGGTTCAAGTTTCACTTAAAGATGTCAAAACGGCCGAAATCTCTTTGCAGTCGCAAGCAGTACAAAATTATCCTAACTCATTTATATATACATATAAATTTCTAAGGCTTTTTTTTAAGTATAGCTCACCTAGCTCATACGGTTGGACCTATCGACATGATTTTTTTAAAATTCTTCGTTCTTGGTTACAGTCCGTTAAATTCGAATTTTCCCAAAGTTTGCAATTCAAAGTACTTTTAATGCAGCCTTGGCCAACTATTTACAATCGAACGGTTAGTCAGGCGAGTAGAGTGCTAGCTTGCGTCCGGGAGAACGATTTTTTGACTCCAGTGCGCGGCAGTCCTTATTTTTCATTCTTTTTTATTCTTTATACCCTTGCGGTGTATTATTAATTTGTCCAGAAGTTTGCAACGCAGTGAAGTAAGAATCTCCGTTCTCATAAAGTATATATGTTCATGATCAGCATCACCAGTCGAGTCGATCTAGCCATATCCGTCAGTCCGTTGCTTCGCAAACTAGTCTTTCAGTTTTTGAGCTATCTGAACAAAACTTTGCAGACAGCCTCTTTCTATTGCAGTTAGTATATATGTCGGGACGGCTGGAAGCTTACTACTATATCTTATAGCTGCATTGGAATGATCTGAAAATTTAATGGAACAAAAATTATAATATATATAATTTTGTTCTTCATCGTATTTTTAAATATTGAAATATAGCTGTGTTCGCGCGTGAACACGTATATATGTATATATATATATATATATATATATATATATACAAATCAATGCAGATGCGCTCTGCAGGCGCAGGCGCGCCTATCTCTAAATATAGCGGCCACTTGGGCACTTGACAAATATTGTAAATGTAATCTGAAACCCCCTGCGAGGGACCTCAGAAGATAACACGAGCAGATGTGCGGTCTGCGTAGGTCATAGAGTAAAAATAGAATCCAATCTCTTATTTAAAGGGGAGATCGTCTTAAATAAAATCAGTTTCTTACAAAAACTCACATGTAAATGTCTTATATTTTGGGACCGCTTTACATTTTGGACCTTCGAGCGACTCTGCAGGTTTCCCCCTAGTGGTAAGAGCCTCAGAGGAAGAACCACTCTACTATGTTTGGTCTCTTCTAAGCAACTCTGCAGTTTTCCAGTGGTAAGAGACTCAGAGGAAGGACGGCACCTTATAAAAACCGGGCAAAGCGGTAAAGGTTGCTGATGGTACTATAGTTTCGCCCCATGTGGTGGAACATAGTTTGGTTTATGCAAAAGGATACAAAAGAGTCCTTATTGTATGAACAGTTTGCAATTTATCTAAAAAATTGTGTTCGATAATAAAAAATCGATCTATGGAAAAGTTTTGCAATTTTTATCTGAAAAATTGTGTCGAAAAATCGACATTTTAAAAGGCTACTAAAAGTTCCCATCCATGAGGTAAGGAACGTAGTCGCGTTTATACAAAAGGCCACAGATTGTATAAATCTTTGCAAATATGCATGCATTTAAGTGCATGTGTTGGGGCGGTTGGACTGAAGTGCCAACGAAGCCATTATAAAGATGACGACAACAACTGGAGGAGTCATCGGAAATATTTGGATCGGCTTAGAATCCAAAGCTGGAGAAAGAAAGTGCCAGCACTAAATCGGCAGCCATGAGATTACAGTCATCGGCTGGCCACCACATCATCATCGTCTGCACACCAGAGGCAGACAAATCAGCAGAGGTCTTTAACTTCTACATATTCACCGGTTGGACTACGGAGTAAAGTAAATGTAAAACTAAAAAAATAATAAAAGATCCTTTAAAAAAAAAATTTGTAAAAAAGTACAGTCCACTAAATTGAAGCACAAATTTTTAATTGTTCAACATATTTTATGTAATCAAACTTTGTCAAATTAAAAAAAAAACTACACCCATTCTTGCTGGCCCTTGGCAGAATGCTCACGCGTGAACACGTGTATGTATATATATATATATATATACAAATCAATGCAGATGCGCTCTGCAGGCGCAGGCGCGCCTATCTCTAAATATAGCGGCCACTTGGGCACTTGACAAATATTGTAAATGTAATCTGAAACCCCCTGCGAGGGACCTCAGAAGATAACATGAGCAGATGTGCGGTCTGCGTAGGTCATAGAGTAAAATTAGAATCCAATCTCCTATATAAAGGGGAGATCGTCTTAAATAAAATCAGTTTCTTACAAAAACTCACAGGTAAATCTTATATTTTGGGACCGCTTTACAGCTGTTTTTTTTTTTTAGATCGGACAACTAAATCTTATAGCTATATAGCCATAGAAGCGATCGGCTGATTCATATGAATATGTAAAATTCTTCATGTAAAATGTAAAATTTGTATACCCCTGCAGTCTGCAATTGGATAATTGAAAATCGATTCATTTGTACAATGTACAAACTTTGATATATTTTTAATTTTACCGAAATGAATCGACTTTCAATGATCCAATTGCAGAATGCAAAGGTTTACATTTCTTGTATTTTATTACTTTTCTGAATGGCTGGACTATATTTTTTTTTTTTTTTGGTTTTTCTTCAGAGCTCGGAAGTCTGGTTCAAGCACTACAATATTATTTGAGCTTATTTTACATTTTCCGCTCCTTGACAGCAAAGTCTTATTAAGCACGATGCAACTATACATGGCGCAGATGGCTGAAGTGTGACTCTCGATCGGGGGATCGGGTAAAATCTGGGTTCGACCTCGGGTCAAATCCTTTCTTTTTCTATTACACTTTGTTTTTATACGTAAACGTAGAAATAATTATTTTCAAATTCCCATTAACCAGCCATTGTAAATAGAGAAAGTAGTTAAGATTGTCACGGAGTTAGTATAATAAATCAGTTAGATAAAGTTTCGGGGAGCAGGACAAACAAATGGCAATCGATGTTCCACAATCAAACGTCTAAATTTAAATTGGTTTATTAACAAATTGACAAAAAAAACTAACACAACTAAAAGTAACCGGGAAGAATCAAAACGGCGCAGCAGAAAAGTGAACTAATGGGCACACAATCAATCTTTATAACCTGCACAAAATGCATTGTAGGCATCGGAAACCATAAATTTTTTGTATGTTAATGTTTTAATAATTTTTTGCAGTGCAGTGTGCAAGTATATGCCAGCTATAGAATATGATTACTTGATTTAAGTCAATCATAAGGGATATAAACATCTGACCAAAGTTATAATACTTTCCTCAGGGCTTATTATTTTTGCAGCGGGCGAAGCCGCTGGGGGATTGCTAGTCTACATATAAAACAGGGGTCGGCACCCAGACACACACAGTTTTTTAGTGCTTATGTGTGCGAAGCTTACAGACCCGAATGATATTAACAGACCCGAATAATACTAACAGTCTCAAACGATTTGCTTCTCTACTTCGAGAACCGAGCAATTGTGTACAGGCTACTCGGTAGCTTCTCTGCCGTAGCGGAACCAGAACATATATATACGAAGCCGTTTTTACATAGCCCCAAAGCTTGCTACGACAGCCTAACAGAATCCCAAGCAAACGCGGAGCGCTTATACTATACATGTGCAGACAGCGCTGCCTGAAAATGTTTTCTACACACTGTGTATACGAAGCTGCCGACCAGGGTGACCGTTTTTGGTATTTTTTACAATGTAAAAACCGCTCTAGCTGTCCATAAATGAACTATTTTGTTCAGAATTTTATTTAATTTTATCACTAGCATGGTGTCTAACTAAATAAAGTAAAATTTTTAACAAAATAATGCGTTTATGGCCAGCGAGAGCGTTTTTTACATTGTAAAAAATACCATACACGGTCACGCTGCTGCCGACCCCTGATATAAAAGCATGTAGACATTTTTTAAAATATCTCCATGATCCAGTAAATAGATACATCTGTCCATTGTCGAATTTCTTAAACCCATGAATTTTAATGCATTTTCAAATGTCTCAAACCAATATCGGGCCGCTTGTTTCAAACCTTAAACTGGCTTATTCAATTTGCAAACTTCACCATCTTCATATGGTAATCTTTCAGGAATCTTCATGTAGATTTTCTTTTTCAAAATATCAATGCACTCTTAAAGTCCAAATGGTGTACTTCTAAAATATATTGGTTTCCAATGGATGAAATGAATCGAGAACTCTTGCAACTGGAGCAAATGTCTCATCATTATCTAAAAGATACTTTTGTGTTAATCCTCGAGATTCTAATCTTATATATGACTTGCTTTCCATTTCCATTTAATTTTATAGTAAAAACCCATTTGCAATCTACTATGCTTTTATCTAGAGGTTGCTCAACTAAAGTCCAAATTTTATTAAAAAGATGAGAATCTAATTCATCTTTTACGGCTTTTTCCCATATAGCCCTATCTGCTCTATTTTTAATATCATTATAGTTATTTGGAATATCATTGAAAACTGTGTGAACATTCATTAAATAAATATTTAAGAACCTATAAAGAATTTAAGGCTTATTCTTCAGTCTTTCACTTCTTCTGACTTCAATTACATCTTTTATTTGCTCACCAGTTATTACAATTGAATCGGCATTTTTTCAAGTTGTTGTCTCAATAGGCTGTTTATCTAATCCAAAATGATCAGATTTTCCATCCGTACTCTCAGTCGGGATATTTGACTTATCCATTTCTGATCCAATTCCAGAAGACATTTGAAATTATTCATACTATCACTCTGAATATTTTTTACCTATTCCATACTCTCATTCTTGAACACTAAGTCATTTGAGTCCTCCGTCTCTGAATTAATTCCAGAAGACATTTGAAAATTATGCATACTATCATTCTGAATATTTTCTACATGTTCCATACTCTCATTCTGGAACCCTGAGTCATTTACCACAGTCCTAGGATTTCCATATTGATTTCATCAAAAACAACATTTTTTTGCTACTAGAAACTTCTTTGAACATGTGTTCCACAACTTATAGCCCTTATGTTCATAACCATCCTGTATACATTTGAATGATTTATCATCAAACTTTCGTTTCCGCATTTTATTATGCACATATACTGTTGAGCCAAATATTTCAATTTTGGCTTTTCGTTGTGCCATATTTCAAATGGAGTTTTCTTATCCTTCAACGCTCTATTCGGAGTTCGATTAATTAAATATATTGCTGTTAGAACAGCTTAATTTAAAAAAAATTTATTTAATTTACATCCTTTAATCATTGCTCTTGCCTTCTCAGTTATAAATCTAATCATGCGTTCGGATACCCCATTTAACTGCGGTCTATGTGGTACAGATAAATGATAACTAATGCATTTTCCACTGTCTTTCCACAATAGTCTTTCATCTCATTTGACAAATATTCTCTGTCATTATCTATGTAAAGGTTCACAACCTTTAAATTGAAATGAGCTTCACTCTTTGCAATGAAATCTTTGAAGAAATGTAATTCGTATGATTTATAAGTCATCAAAAAAATTACACAGTGGTGCGTATTTTGATCCACAAAGATAGTTTCTTCCATCATTACTAGACTGAGTTATCGGACCACAAACATCGGAATGAATTATAAATAAAGGCCTCTTAATATATTCCTTATACTTAACTTTCTCGAACGGAAGTCTAGCTTGCTTACCATTTTTGCATGCTTCACATAATTTATCATTCAGCTTAATACCTTTTATAAGATCAACGTCTTCAAACATATTATTTCGGACAATTTCTAAAAATTTTCCCTTGCTAATGTGTCCTAGACTTTCATGCCCTAAACGATAGTTTTGATTATCATAAGAATCAATATCATATGCATTGTGGTTCATTTTAAAATTCACAATTGATACATTGCTGTCACACATACCATAAAAAACTCCTTGCCCATTCATTTAAATTCATAAAACCCTTTGAGTTAAATTCAATTTTCCTGCAGCAACTAGGCTTTGTGCTGCCTTTGCTGCAATTAGTTGCGCATGGATGTCTAGGGGCTCGATTCCGAATATGGTTTTGAGCGCTTTCGTTGGGGTTGACCTCAGCGACCCTGCCACCACCCTAAGATTCCATACTGCAGAATCAGACGCACCACCGATTTGTAAATCCGCCGCATTATGGAGGTGACAGGCCCCAAGTGCTGCTAAGCATCTTCTTTAATATACGTATAGCGCTTGGTTGCCTCTTTCACTCTCTCCATTACATTAAATTTCCATAGCAGCTTGCTGTCTAGAACTACTTTTGGGGGGATCCATAGCGGTACCTGGTATCTCATAGTAATCGTTTCTAAGAGATCTATTATTGCTTCTGTTTTAACGTTGTTGAATGCTCCGGATACGTCCACAAACACGCCGAGAGCGTACTATTTGTTGTGAAGGGTTCTCGTGATAGTGCCTACTAACGAATGCAGTGCCGCTTCTTGTGTTTTTCCTTTGGTGTCCTCTATTGGATAGGGATGTAGCCCGTGCTTAAGAAAGCTGTGTAAATAGCGGAGAGCCATGGGGTGATCACTTCTTTAGTCACCTGTAGCATTGCTGGAAATATTCCGTCTCGCGAATGAGTTTATACCCCAATGGATTTTTCTACAGGATATTAGATCAGTTTGGGCGATTTCTTTTCCAGTTGCTATATTCTTGGCACATTGGCAAGGGAAACGTCCGTGCATCCTAGGAAGTGTGCTTGCATTAATGCTGTTAGGGCCTTTTCGCTGCCCCAGTCCACTGGCCGTCGCACAGTGGGGCCATTTGAATTTTTGCGTTGCAAAAATCATAACTTTTGAACCAAATAAGATAATTGAGCAACTTAAGTGGCAATTGATAGATAATTCAACCTATTTTAAACGTATTTTAACAAGGTGACACGATCGTTATACCCTTGCAGAGGGTAATATAATTTTGCCATGATATTTACAACGCAGTAAAGGAGGCATCTCCGACCCCATAAAGTATATATGTTCTTGATCAGCATCACCAGCCGAGTCGATATAGCCATGTCCGTCTGTCTGTCCGTATGTCTGTCCGTCTGTCTGTCCGTCTGTCGGTTTCTACGCGAACTAGTCTCTCAGTTTTTAAGCTATCGGGCTAAAACTTTCAGCATAGTCTTATTTCTTTAGCACGCAGTATATATGTCGGAAAAAACAAGAAAACAAGAAAGAAAGCTATCTTCGGTAAACTGAAATTTGTATACCCTTGCAGTCTGAAATTGGACAGTTGAAAAAATATCTTGGTTTGTAAACATGTTATATCTTACATATAGAATTTTACATTTTACATGTAGAATTTTACATTTTACATATAGAATTTTAAATTTTACATGTAGAATTTTGCATTTTCATTTAAATCGACCAATCGATTCTATGGCAGCTATATGATATAGTTCTCTGATCTTAATGAAATTAATACCGTAATTCTATAACCGTAAAAACTGCTATATCTTGATATTGATTGATATACGTTGAAAAACAAATACGTTCAAATTTTTTTTATATTAATTTTGCCATCATTTTTATGGCAGCTATATGATATAGTGGTCCGATTTCGGCTGGTTCGACATTTATATGCTAAAAAAATAAGACTATGCTGAAAATTTCAACCCGATAGCTTAAAAACTGAGAGACTAGATCGCGTAGAAACCGACAGACGGACAGACAGACGGACATGGCTAGATCGACTCGGCTGGTGATGCTGATCAAGAATATATATACATTATGGGGTCGGTGGTGTCTCCTTCCCTTCGTTGCAAATAATATGGAAAAATTATAATACCCTCTTCAAGGGTATAAAACATGTTAACTTCTCTGTTTTCAACGAGTTTCTATAAATTTCGAGATATACAGGCAGGCTCCGGTTTTCACTTTCACAAGATTCTTTCGTTTTCGTTTTCGAAAACGAAAATCGGTGCTCCCGTTTTCACTTTCACAAGATTCTTTCGTTTTTAAAAACGAGCAAGTTTGTCTTGTCGAAATGAAAAGTAAATGCCTTTTTCTACATCAAATCGGTTCTTAATTGCAAAAGGAAAAAATCAGTTGGCTCGTTGGTCTATTGATGTTTATTTCACACCATCAGTAGATCAATCTAGCTCGTAATTACTTTTTAAATAATTATTTTCTGACCTCACCTCGAATTCGCAAATAAAATATTTGCCGTCGGCAACAACAACTTTCGTTTTGCTAAGGGGTCGATAAATCTATTGCCAGAAGTTATCGTCAATGCTGCCGTACTTGTATTGGAACGAAACAACCTCCTAAAAATACTTATAAAATGAAAAAAAAGAAGAAAATATTTTTAAAGAAAAGTTAAATAAGCTTTTTATAAATAAATGTGGGAGTGATTTTGCATATCACTACCTGCCCTAACACTAACGACGCCCTAGACAACAAGTACGAGCAGAAGATGTGAAAAAACGCATTCCAAAAGATGATGAAATAACGACGACGATTCAAAGACGACAACGAGTAAAAGACGAAAACAATTCAAAACGACGATGATCGAGAGAGGACGAAGATGAGAAGACGACACTCAGTTGAGTGCAACGACGAGCGGCAGAGAGCAGCCTGCACAACGAGAGGACACGAGTTAGTGTTCAACGAGAGAAGATTGAAGAACGACGTATTTGATCTGACGACGCGAAGACGATTTCATTAAAACCCCTTTTTATATTTTATCTGTTCAACATACTTTCACTTAATACTATTATTTCAAATAAACTTAATCAAACTATTAATATTCATAAATAAAAACCCCACATAAATATGTTTAATTTAATTTCTTAAATGGTAAAAATGCAGTAAAAAGTGGTTGAGAATAGTGGAATTAAAACTGCAAAAAAGGTGGCAGCCCTTTATTGTGTCAAACAGCTGATTTCTGGTGGAGGCTTATTTAAACTTTTGTTGCATTTGTTGCCTAGACATCTGGAGGGAAATAGCATCCGCACATAGAAGCCTGTCCATCAATGGAATAAATATGTGCAGAATCTTTCCGAATGTGCTTCCCCCAATGTTTATATGATGGTCCTTGGCCACTGAAAACTGGTAGCAGCCAGTGGCAAGGAATCGCAACACAGCAGCCAATTGCATTGAGTGTGACAATGTGGTTACTTTTAAATGTGGCTTGACTGTCGCTAAAATGCTTTTGAAAGTATTTTGTCAATCCTAAAGGATTTAACAAACCTGTAAAATTATAAATTACTGGATGTATTTTAAATTTCTGTGAATGGTACTACCGATCGGCAGACATATTAAAACACATGTGTTGCATCTTAGATGCCTCAATTTTCTTAAATCAAACAATTTCTGCTTTCTTTTGGCTTCAAAACAGGCAATTGAAAATATATAAGGCATTTTTCGCATTGCTTACTTTTGACCAAAAACAAGTCAGCTGTTTGAACAGTGAGAAACGATGAGAAAGTGAAACATTCCGATAACGAAACGATGACAAAAAGTTTGTGAAAACCGGAGCACCTAAAACGAAAACGTACGTTTTCACCCAAAAACGACAACGAAAAAAAAAAGTGAAAACCGGAGCCTGCCTGATAGTATTTTTTTATAGTTCTAGAATTAAGATCGGACAACTATATCATATAGCTGACATAAAAGATATCAGTCGACTTACATGAAAATGTAAAATTCTACATGTAAAATGTAAGATTTACAAAGTTTACATAATTTGATATTTACTCATCATTACCAAAATTGATCGATTTGCAATGATCCAATTGCAGACTGCAAGGGTATACAAACTTCGATTTACCGAAGTTAGCTTTCTTTCTTGTTTTTTATGATTTTTTATGATTTTTCTAAGTTCAAATTTGTAAATATCAATAAAAATCGCGTTTATTTTACAAAAAAAGAAATTGTTTTCCCCTCTTCAGATTTGTTTGTGCTTATTTGTATTGTTTTTAATAAAAAAAATAAATTGACAAATAAAAATAAAATTATATATATATATATTTAATTTTGTAATTTTTCGTTTCAAGGATTTTACCCCAGGGCTTTACGGAATACAACTTCTGGAACCGTGATTTTTGTTCGTTTTTAGCCTCGTGGTATATGGTATATTCAAAGAATTTTTTACAAAAATATGGCAAATTTACAAAGACGTACAATTTTGTTATTTTTCATTAAAGTTAAAAAATAGTGCAAATACGGACAGATACTACAAAATTAATTACCTGAAGAAACAAGAAGCAAACAGTAAAATTTTTTCTTTATCTTATACCAAATAAGTACACTAATAAATAAAATAAAAATGAAGATCCATTACCTAGTTTTCTTAAAATTCGACCTGAAAGTTGCTCAAATTTCCTACAAATGTGTTTTGTTGAAAATGAAAACTTGGTCAACTTTGATACGGTATATCTTTAAAAAAAAAATTGGAGTCTATTAACATTTTGTATTTGTAATCTTTGAACAATTACCGATAAGATTTGCGTATTCAAAACATCGAACGCGAACATACAATTTTTGATTTTTGCAACGCCGTTTGTTCTAGAGGCCCCATAGTGCGTCGTCGAGTTTGAGCTGAAGTTTCTCTACGAGTTCCTTTGTGCCTTGCGTAGTTCTTTCTTGTATTCTCTGAGTAGGGTTTTGTATGCCTCATTGATCATATCGTCTTTCGTCTGTTTTGCGATTCTGAAAAATTATCTGAGGTTGTTCCTTTGGTGCGATAGGTCCTTGTTCCAGGGTTGCTTGCTTCTCTTTTTAGTTCTTGATATTGGGCATGATGTGTGATATGCTTATAGTAATTCTTTGGGGAGGGTATCCAGGGACGTTTAATGTCTACCGCAGATTTTACTATGCCTGGATGTGTCGCGAGTCGTGACGTGATTCTATTTTGTAACTTATCCCAGTTTGTATTCCGGGGGTTTCTATACACTGTCTACTTTGGAGAGTGTTTAAATTCGCATTCTAACTTATTGTCCGAGAAGGATGGTCTCTGAAGGACTCTCCATTCCGATACCAGAGTACTTTGTCCCTTTAAAAGTGTTAAATTTAGTACGTTTGGCGAAAGGGGGCCCACGCTGCTACATATAGGTTGGTAGAACGAATAAATAATAAAGGGACTCACCTATGTCATTGATATCTCAGCTCTCCCACATACTATGGTGGGCGTTAGCATCTGTTCCCATGAGCAGTTGCTGGTCTTTCGAGCTGAATTCTACCAGGCTCCTGAGTTGTTCCGGTGGAGCTGGCCTGTTGTGTGCAATGTAGCAGGAAGATACTAGAACGCGCTTCTCCTCGCTATTTAGCATCACCACAGTCAGAACGTCAGAGCTGAAATCTTGCATCTTGAAATCTTGAAATCTCGATCTTGCTTTTATGGAGGTTTAGCTGCAGTACCCTCAACGACATGGGCACTTTGCTTACCTCCCGATGGGTTGACTATTACGGTCAGGTCACCGTCCTCCTCCTCCTCCTCCTCCTGAGCCTTCCAGCGACAGATCATGAGCAGCATTCACGATGGTGACCAGACATAGGTCATTCTTCACCTCGCCTGCCTGCTGGGTCACGGAGTGGCGCTTTTTGAGGAGTAGGTATACGCTACCCATCCAATCTCTGGGAGTCTTTGAAATATTCCTGTTTTTCGCACAGACAGTTGTAAGTTGCTTGTTTGCTTCATATAAAGTGAATTAGGAGTATTAAGAAGTTTATGGTACCCGTATGCTTGCATCTTAGATTAAGCCGCTTAGAGTGAAATAAAACGAGAATGAAAGCTAACTTCGGTAAACCGAAGTTTGTATACCCTTGCAGTCAGCAATTGGATCATTGAAAATCGATCCATTTTGGTAATGTAAAAAAAATGTCAAATTATGTAAATTTTTGTAAATTTTACATTTTACATGTAAAATCTTACATTTTCATATAAATTGACCGATCCCTTCTATGGCAGCTATATGATATAGTTGTCCGATCTTAATGAAATTAAAACCGTATTTCTAGAACTAAAAAAAACAACTACATCTCGAAATTAATAGAAATTCGTTGAAAAACAGAGAAGTTAAAATTTTTTTTACATTAATTTCGCTATCATTCCTATGACAGCTATAGGATATAGTGGTCCGATTTCGGCCGTTCCGACATATATACTGCGTGCTAAAGAAATAAGACTATGCTGAAAATTTCAGTCCGATAGCTCGAAAACTGAGAGACTAGTTCTCGTAGAATCCGACAGACAGACGGACAGACAGACAGACGGACATGGCTAGATCGATTCGACTGGTGATGCTGATCAAGAATATATATACTTTATGGGGTCTGAGATGCCTCCTTCACTGCGTTGCAAATATCATGGCAAAATTATAATACCCTCTGCAAGGGTATAAAAACTGCTGAAAATGAGTAAACCTTGTCTCATGCCAAGTCGATGAGGAGATTAATACACAGTCGGAGGTGATGCGATCAAAGTCAGTAGACGAGATGATAATAAAATAAACAAGTGAGAAAGCTACAGTCGAGTGACCGACTGTAAGATACCCGGTACCCAAAGTATTGTGCATGAAATTAAATAGCCCACGGACATGGAAAAAACAAAAAGTTGACAAATGAAGATAAATGTTGCTAAAAACATGTTGAGCAACGTTTAAAAAAGACAAATTCTGCAGCTGTACGCAGCTGCATTACGAATTTATACTGCGCCCGAAAGCACGCAACACTTTTTTTCACTATTGCCTTTGTGGCTCTGAAGAAGAAGAAGAGCATTCACAGAAACTTTATTGTTTAATAACTTCCATGTTTATCATCCGATTTTACTCAAATTTTCAGAAAACGTCCGCAAGTGCCTACTTATTTATTTTTTCTATTTACTTTAAGTCAAAAATTACGACTATAGTTTATATAAAGTTTTATACGATTTTCGGGGGCGGAAGTGGGCGTGTCAAAATTTTAAAACAAACTTGATCTGCGTGCAACAGATTCCAATGTTGTCACCAAGTTTGGTAACTCTAGCTCTTATAGTCTCTGAGATCTTTTGTTTCACACGGACGGACGGACTGACGGACAGACGGACATGGCTAGATCGACTCGGCTAATGATGCTGATCAAGAATATATATATACTTTATGGGGTCTGAGATGCCTCCTTTACTGCGTTGCAAATATCATGGCAAAATTATAATACCCTCTGCAAGGGTATAAAAAGACTTTTGAACTACTTCAATGCGTTTACTGGGACTCCATACGCAGTATCCGTTCACTTAAAATCTTTGGATCACCTTTGGCTTCCTTACTTAATTCACTATCGAAATGTGATCAATATACAACACTAAAGTTTAAAATAAAAAAATTAAACATTTTTATTCATTTTGAAATTTTTTTTTATTTAACAAAACTTAGCTTTTTTCGTAGTTAAATCCGACTGTTCATCACATCTAGTAAAGTAAACAGACCATCTAATAGCGTTGTCCAACACTGTACCTTTAATCTAGTAGACATCTGGCCAAAAATTTTAAAAATTTCTCATTTTACTTAACTTTGAAAATCTACGCTAAATCTATTTATCAACGGATTTCTGGAGTTGTCGGCCTGTTTGATATTTTGGGCGATTAACTTTAGAAAAAAACACGTTTTGATTTTTCAACGGATTTTTTTCGAGTTTTTAGGATGCTAGCAACATTTGAGTTAACGGATGGAAATTTCCACTTTTTTCAAAGTTTATCGAGCTCCAGCACACAAAGTAGAGCTGGGAAATAATCGATTCTCAGTGCATCGATTTTTTTCGATCTTTTAGAAAAAAAAACGATTAAATCGAAAATTTTTTTTTTTTTAAATTTATAAAGATCAATTTATGGAGATCTTTATAAATTTATTTAATTCAATTAATTTATAGAGATCATATACTTATACATGTAAAAAGCAACTAAAAACACATTTCGATTATATAAATAAGGAAAAGTTAAAGGTTTTAAAAACATAAGTAACGAAAGAGATCAATTCATGGAGATCATATACTTAGACATGTAAAATGCAAACTAAAAATAAATTTAAGAACAGAAATAACAAAAGAATTTGTTTTCATAAAATAAAAAGCTAACAAAAATTACGTTTCCAGAACATTAAAAAAATGCAATGATTACATATCCAAAAGCCATTGGTTCTTGCTTGTAAACAAAAGCTTGCTTAAAGTTTATGGTTTTAGAGAGGCGCGTCTGTTACATTCTTATTCACAGTGATGGAATTTAGCTGATGAATGCTTCATGATATATCGATGCTACCAAAACAGAATCGATGTTTAAACGAAAAAAAAAATCGATAGTATCGATTCTAGAATCGTTTTTCCCAGCTCTAACACAAAGTACTTATCAAATATACATAAAGTGTATAAAAAGGTTAGTTCATTACCTGTAAAATAAATTGGTTGGCTTCAACTCGAGCTATGAAATGATAAACGTAGAATGAGCAGATTTTTTTTTTATAAAACTTTAAAAAATCTTTAAAAAATAACGTATACATACAAAAAAAATTTAAGACCTTTTTTGTGATCTGAGGATTCAACTCTACCAGAACTTCGCATCAACAAGCTTGGAGCATTTACTAACTAAGACCTCATCACGTTACAATACCGTACCTTACTAAAATTTAAATTACAACTTTTATTTATTTATAGATATTGACAACAATGGCTTTTTGGATCAAAATGACTTCCTTTGCATGGCAGTAAGAGCATGTGTAGTTGAAGGAAAAGGTGACTGCAGTACTTCTCGACTTGATGAATACAAAAAACTTATGAAGAATTTATGGGAAGAAATTTCTGCGATTGCTGATGACGACAAGGTATGCAAAATAAAAGTATTTTAAATACATCTTTTCAACAAAAAGGATTATTTTATTCGTTTTATATTGTCACCAGGCGAAACATAATAAATAGAACATTTATAACAATTAACTTTGGTCCTAAACTGGCCTTATTTACAAATTTTGATATTTTAATGAAGAATAGTTTATAATAGTTTTTTATAGGGAAGTCAGTGCGAACACGCACTCTTTAGCTTACATCAAGCACTCGAAACCAAGTATAACTTTGCTGTTTTCCAACTTATCTGCAACTACTCTGTGATATGGGAATATCTCAAGCTTCATTCATTCATGTTGACGTCTTTCGACAATTTGAGAATTTTAAGATAATCGTAATTACGCAATAATATTAAAATTTTTTGACATAATCTAAATCGCTGCAAAGCATACTGTGTAGCTGCATAGAGAGCTGTAAGGTTAAAAAAGCGTTTTTCCGCAGAAATGTAGTCATTGTATTGTGATTGCAAGCAACCGGATTTTTGTTTTCAAGAAAACAATTAAATAACTTAAAATTTTATAGAAATAATAAGTTTAGGCAAAAGATAGGCAAGTATATAGACATAATTTTTTTAAATGCTTCGTTCTTTTGTAAAGACGTACGCTAAGAAAGGATTTTTTGATCGGCGTACTAGAAATCGGGAAGATTCGAATTTTTCCAATTTTTTAAAGTACTCTAATGCAACTTTGGCCAGCGGTTTTCAACTGAATTAATATTTAAGCGAGAACACTGTAATCTGTAAAACATTGTTTGATTTCAGCCAACGCTGTTTTTTTTCGTTCTCTTTTATACCCGGTACCCATAGGGTATAAGGGTATTATAAATGAGTTCCAACTGAGAATGTATGTATGTAATAGGCAGAAGGAGAAATCTCCGACCCTATAAAGTATATATTTTCTTGATCAGCGTCACCAGCCGAGTCGATTTAGCAATGTCGGTCTGTCCGTCCATCCGTCCGTGTGAAACGACAGATATAGGCCTGATTTTCGGCTTAAAGTAAATATATAGACTTAATTAGTAGACAGTCGCGGACGTGATCTGAAAATTTGAGTAAAATCGGATGATAAACATAGAAGGTTTTAAACAATAAAGTTTCTATGTATACTTCTTCATCTTCTTGAGAGAGAGAGGGAGAGAGATATTGAGAGCGCACTTGCGTGTTGCTCAACATGTTCCTAGCAACATTTGTCTTTGGTGGGTGTTGCTCAGCATGTTCCTAGCAACATTTGTCTCTTTTAAGTGTTGCTCAACATGTTTTAGAAATAATTTAATTATTTAGATAATTATTTAAAAATTCTCTTTAGCCCGCCATTGTAAATAGAAAAACCTGTTTAGATCCTCACATTAGTATAATTAATGAGTTAGATACAGTTTGGGGGAACGGGACAAACAAATGATAAAACATTTTCTGCAATCAAACAATTGAATTTAATATGGTTTATTAACTAATTGACAAAAAATAAACTAAGACAACAAATAGAAACCCGGAAGGGTCGAAACGGCGCAGCAGAAAAGTGTACTAATGGAGAATAAAGAACAGTGTACTAAATGTGTACTAACACACCTGCACAACTTGCACGAAATGGATTGCAGGCATCGGAAACGATCGATTTTTTTTTTTTTTATGTTTAAATACATTTTGCAGTTCAGTGTGCAAGTATGTAATGTATATGAATATGGTAAAGTCAATAATAAGTGATATAAACATCTAACCAAAATAATCATACATTTAACAGAGTATATTATTTTTACAGAGGGCGAAGCCGCTTTGGGATTGCACGTATCAATAAACATGGTTATATGTAAGTTTTCTGTTGGCCTACTGGACTTAAAGTTTGTTTTCCGTTCACTATCATTGAGCTAAAGATTTGCTGGTTTAGCTTTTCTTTTCAGTCGGGTTTCATTTTTAGGTATGAATATTGTGAATATTTATAAGTGTACAAGCAGACCCGACAAACGTTGTCCTGCATGATAAACTAAGCGATTAGGATAATAAACATATAACATATAACAAATACTATTATAATTTTTTTTCTTAATTTTACTTTAATGCGAGTTGATGAACAATATTTTCAGTCAATTCCTAAGGAGTATTAATGAATAAACTTCACTGTTTTCCAACGCCAGAACACGCTACATATAAATGCCCACGTGAAAAGACCTCATTTTCTATCCCACAAATCGGCATTGTTTGATCTTGTGACTTTTTAATAGTCACGGCAAATGCCTAGCGAATTGGAAATTGCTGACGTCTGAATGGAATGTGTGAATCTGAATTTTGCGGCTAAAATAGCTCGTTCACGAGGCCCCACAAGATTAATATATCAAAAATGTTAGGGCATGACATCAGGATGGTTTTAATGGCATTAATTGACAATGTTTGTATTTGAATCATATATATCATATATAACGTTTCTCTTTCAAAGTGAACTGTCGTGTTTTTATTTTGCGCCTCGTATTTGTGTAAAATCTTTGCTATAAGCCACCGGGGTTTATTTAAAACTTCAATCTTGTGTCAATAATAATTCACCGTTTCACTTCGCGTGTGCATGCAGCTGTTTTTGTGTATTAATAACTATATTAATTGCAAATTAGTTTTGGTGCAGCGATTCGCTTATCTACATTTTTGCACTCCTCTTTGTTTGTAGGGGGGCGATCCTGCCGCTAAAAAATATCCTGAATGTGCACCACAAAGAAATCCCACGGCGTGAAGCGAAGAAATAACCCGTCGAGGTTAGAAAGAAAAAGATCGGGGTGTCGAGGTAAAATTCAGTGCGTGTGCGCGTCAGCTTTATTTCGAGATGGTCGCGGGGAGGTAGAAGCGCTCGTCAGCCAGCGTAATATTCCGGAAGTGGGTCCGCACCCGTCGCTCAGCTCCCGGATTGGCGTGCGGATGCGCACGTGAGGCTCTATCTTGAAGACGACGTCGAGCCGGACAGCGCTGTCCCTCTTAGAGCCCACGATGCCCGAACAAATCTGTTCGCCTCCAACGTTGGTCGTCGGCAAGCGGAAACTCGCCGCTAGCGACGCATCGATGCAGCTCATAGACGTACACGGATCGATGAACGCCACCGTGTCAAAGACTCGAGTCCCTGTATCTAACCTCACCAAAGCAGTCGGAAGGATGTTGACAATGTGCCGCTGCAGGAGGGACGATATGGACGGAGCGGCGACCGGGGTCTGCGTAGCGCCCCGACGAGTGGCGGAAACTTGCTGAATAGCGGCTGAAGAGTGCCGCGGGGTGGAGGACGAAGGCAGAGGAGCGGCAGAAAAGTTCGGTAACATTGCTCCGCGACTGACGTGCCGCCGAACGGGACTGACGGGAAGGCATCGCCGGTTCGTAGAGGTGCAAGAGCGTGTTGTGATCCTGGCCGTACGTTTTGCAGTGATCACCTCGCCGACACGTTCCGTCGGAGTGCTCGTGGCCCAAAAATCTGGGGCAGTACCAGTTGGCAAGGACAGCCCGGAGTCTCTTCTCGGCGCTCAGACGGAGGAACCGACGACATTTCCGAAGCGCGTGGATCCCGCTGCAGACTCGACAACGGTACGATTGCGTACCTCGTGAACGTCTGCTTTCCAAGGTGCTGGCGCTGCGTGGACGTAGAGACATCGTGGGTGATCTGATTGGCGGAATAAGACAGATAAAAAACATTGGATCAGTACTGGTTAGAACTACGAATTGGAACTACGGGTTGGAACTATGAATTGGAGCTACGAATCGGAACGATAAATAAGAACACTGGAGTGGAGGGGCGACTGGTTATTGCGGGCAGGCGGACGCTTCCATCGGGAGAAGGTCGACCTTTGCTATGGGACGCTTGAGTCCCCGCGCAGTGCGAATGTCGACCACACGGACATGGCCATCGGATCCGGGAAACACCGCGTCAATCCTGCCTAGTCGCCACTCGTTGGACGGAAGGTTGTCTTCCTAGACAACCACCATGTCCCCGGCACAGAGATTTCTTGTAGGGGCTCGCAACTTATTCCGCTTGTGGAGTTTTTAGAGATACTCCTCCTTCCATCGCGGACGAAATTGCTGATGAAGAGCCTTTAGGGGTTGCCAGCGGTTTATAATGAATGTGGTGTCTGCCTTCATCTCGGGTTGACCCATGGCGAGGAGGGGCCCTCCAACAAGAAAGGGCCCGGGCGTAAGTGCCAAATGGCCAGCGGGGTCTTCGGACATTGGCTCGAGCGGACGCGAATTCAGGCACGCTTCGATCCTAGCCAGAAGCGTGGAAAGCTCTTCAAACGTATATTTTCGCGTGGCCGCAGACTTAGAAAACAGGGTTTTAAAGCTCTTAACGCCTGCTTCCCACAAGCCTCCCATGTGGGGGGAGGAATGAATTGCCAGAGCAGCTGCTGGTGACCATAGGCACCCGTCACAGCCTCTTTGAGAAAGAAAATCTCGGGAGAGTAGGGCAGCCGCACCGCACGTTGTCCGACTGAACGACAAAAGCGGCGAGAAACTCTCAGTCGTAAGATCGGACGTAGGCTCTAGATGGATGGCCTTAGTGGAGAAGCACACGAACACCAACACATACCCCTTGGTATTGAGACAGGCTCGTCCCGTGTAGTTTTTGATGACGAAGGGACCGGCATAGTCCACTCCGGTATATGTGAAAGGACGGGAAAAGGACTTCCGTTCTTTGGGTAGGTCTCCCATGAGTTGCGCTTGCAACTTCTTTTTGTGGATGACGCATACCTTGCACGAATATATGACGAACTTGACCAAATTCCTCACCCTCGGGATCCAGAACTTGAAACGGATCAGACGGATGATCAGCTGATTACCGCCGTGCAGCGTTATGCGATGCGTACAATTGACGAGGAGTCGAGACAGATGGCAGTCGTATGGAAGGATGACAGGATGCCGTTCGTCATATTGGAGAAGTTCAGAGGCCGTGACCCGGCCGCATGCTCTCATGAGCCCTTGGGAATCAAGGAACGAGTTCAGGTTTTGAACAAGACTGGATGCTGGCACAGGCCGCTTTTGACTTAAGCAGCCAATCTCAAGGACGAAGTGCCTACGTTGCATGACGGAAATCAGGAGGCGCTCGGCCGACGCAATTTCAGGAGCCGTCAAGTGATCCTAAACCGCAGACATAAGCTTTCGCGAGCGCTGGATGAAGCGATGATCGTAACCAAGGACTTGCAACGCTTTGTCTAGCGTGGAAAAACGCTCAAGAATGTCTTCAGGGGGAGCCTTCGCAACATAAACCTTGACTGCTCGCTTCTCGAGCTCAGTCACAGGGGAGTCATAGCCTTGAAGGGGCCGGCTAGCGAGATCTGCCGGGTTATGCTAGGAGCGGATATTTGCCCAATTCTCCACCTCGGTGAACTGGGTGATCTTGGTCTCACGATGGGCCACGAACGTTGTCCAGTGACACGCCTGCTAATGCAACCATGCGAGAACAATCGTCGAGTCAGTCCAACACTGCAGGGCGGACGCCGGCCCGGGCATCTTCGGAAGAATGGAGTTGGCCATCTCGGACAAGAAAAGGGCTCCGCATAACTCGAGCCGCGGGAGCGACACAGTTTTTAGTGGGGCCATCCGTGTCTTTGCCGTTAGCAAGTTCACCACAACCGTGGACCCCGACTCAATGCGGACGTAAGTGGCGGCGCCGTACGCCTTCTGCAAGGCGTCGCAGAACCCATGATGCTCGATTATCAGCTGTGGTCGGAAAGCGACCCATCGGGGAATGCGGATCTGATCGGGAGCGGAGTAATTTTCCAGGAACTCCACCCATCTTTGGCAAAAATCTCGAGGGAGGCCATCGTCCCATCCTAGATATTGGAGCCAAATGTCCTGCATGAAAATATTTTTCCGGACCAGCCAGCCCGCTGGATCAAATAGTTTGGCTATTTGGGATAGAACCTGACGCTTCGTGAACGAGGCTCCCGAGGTCAATTCGGTGCCCTCGGAACCAGAGTCGATCAAGGCTCGTGCCTGGAAATTGCACCCTAGATGGCAAATGTTAATGAGGGCTGTGCCCAGTAGGACGGCTCGTGAACCGGAAGCGAAACACACTTGCACATCAGAGTGATCCTCTGAGGCTAGCGCGCCTCTTGGAGTAGCCTCTGGTCGAGGCCTGGCTGGCGCTGACGGACTTGGAGCCGCCGCGAATGGATTCCCGCGGTGCAGGAGGGTGTGATGGCGGCTGTGGCATGTGAAGCAGCTATGGGCACTAGTGCAATCCCGTTGCTGGTTCCCTCAGGCAAAACAGTTCATTCAAAGCTGCTTTCTTTTAATGTAGTCGGAGCGACCATTGACATCCATTTCAAGAAAGAGCGAGCATAAGCGAATGGATCTCCCTGGAACAGAGATCGCACCCTCTTGGGCCTGGATCAACTCTGGCCTCGTAAGAATTGAGTCGACGCGCTGGGACGGACTTGCCCCGAACTGCTAGGCCTGATGTCGTCGATAGCCTCCAAAGTACTATGACGCTCTGTCAAAAACGAGTCTAGCTCATTCCAGGTTGGAATTTCAGCCTTGTTGTGAATGGATTGCTCCCACATTGATAGGTGATAGGTGATTAGGAGACAATCCCAAGTCTCGACTTGAATAGCGAACATCTCTAAGCTGTCAGGCAACTTTGGAGTGTGCCTTGCAGCTCTTTCAGAGCGGCGTCGGACTCTTGGCGGACAGCCTGAATTTTGAAGAGAATTTTCAACTGGCTATTGACGAGTAACCGCCGATTCTCGAAGCGGTCGGTGAGGCTTCGCCACGCGGAGATAAACCCTTCATTGGTCAGCGGGGCCTGTGAAACATTGGCGTGCGCATCGCCACTTGTCTTGGATAACTGGTGGAACAACTTGTCCACCGGTGTGAGACGCGAGTTGTGGATGTATATCGCGGTGAAAAGGTCTCTGATGGTGGGCCACCGAAGATAATCACCAGCGAATACTTCGGTGTCCGCTGGTGGCAAACGACAACTCGTAGACGGGGGTGTGGGAAGACTGACGGGAGTCTGAATGGACAGGAAGGCGGCCTTGCTTATTATGTCCTGAAGCTAGACAACGCACCTTGAATAGACGGAGTAACAGTAACTGTACTTGGATTCAAGCACTCTCGAAGTGTCCGTGCAGTGGGCCGCTGACCTAAACACTCTTTGTGCTTTATCCGTTACGCCGATATTACAGCTTGACGGCTTAAGCTCCATAACTCTCGATCTCTTGCTCTCTCTTAGTGCACGTAACTACTCTTGTTTTCTCTTAACTTCTGACTGTTACAGTGGTAAGTTACTATAATGTCCTCTAGTATTGCCTGTGTTAATAAAACCTACAAGAAAGTAATCTCAGTAGAGGACCCTATTATCGGCTGTTGGCTGTGTGACAACATCGTGCACGCCAAGTGTATAGATTGCCGCAAGGCTCACAATCTTACTAAAAACAATGGATTGCGCTACTGCTGTAAAACTTGTCGCGAGGTTGAAAACGAATTAATGTCATTTATGCGGCAAACCAAAAATGGTATTAAGGAGCTTCTTGTTAGTTTTCGATAAACTAATGAGGTGCTCCTGACGCTGGACTCCCAGTTTAATGGCCTTAAGCTATTAAATGAGTCCCCTAAGCGCAAAAAACCACTGTTGGCACATCGCTTTTGGGCGGATCCCAACAACTCGCCGCGAGTTCTCTACAGCTGACTCCCTCGGCACAGCCCCCGACTCCAATATATCTAACTCCATTAATATACAAGCATCAGATTTTAAAATTAATAAATTTAAAGGAAATCAGTGTAAAAATATTAATAAATATTCACGAATTTTTCCTCCTCTAAAAGAATAATCTCCAGAAAATAATTTACCATGTTGACTAAAGGTGTATAAATATAAAGTATAAGCAGCTCTAAAAAAAGATAATAGAGATAACATAATTATTCAAATTAAAGATTTTGACAGGTGCAAGCTAAGCAGGGTTGCGCATCAAGTGGGAAAAATAACGATTTCTGCTAGGGAATAGCGCCTCCAGTTATATCCGTTGTATCCGCAGAGCGGTCATAATCAACCCCACAGATCCCCATTCAGAAAACTTTCAGGCCTGGAATACCAGCCGAAATAGGTACTACTAATGTATTGCCAAAAGCCCTTATTGCTATTCCACCAACGAAACATATATTTGTTTCGCGGCTTTCCTATAATCAAACATCTGAGAATGTTAGTATCTATATCCTAGGTCGCACTAAAGCAGATGAATCCAAGATTATGGTGGAAAAATTAAAATTTTCTTATGCTAGGGATATTTCATCTTTCAAAGTAAGTGTCCCTGACGAACTTTTTAACACAAATTCTGATGCCTTCTGGCCTAAGTATGTTGTTGTTAAGGAGTACGTAGCTAAGAAAATGAAAAAACGGCATGTAGGGGTTAGTTTTCCCAGGCCGGACAAAATCTTTGTGCATTCTACGTCGTCCGCTTTAAAAAACTACCCAATTCTCTCCTTTCCTATCAGAATGCAAGAGGCTTACGTAGTAAACTTCCCAATTTGTATTCTGATAGTCTTTAATTTGCATCCCAGGTGATTGTGTTCACTGAAACCTGGTTAAAGCCGGAGATTCTAAGCTTCGAAGTTTTTCCAGCTGTGTACCCAACGTACAGACTTGATCGGCCTTCCGGGCGAGGGGACGGTATCCTCATTGCGGTTGACTCCAACTTCACGTCTGAACTATTTACTTTCAAGGAATGAAGCGATGCTGAATTCCTCTGTATGAAACTATCATTTAATGGTAGTTTTACTTACATGTTCCTACATGCCTCACTTGTCGGAACTTCCTATTTATTGGATCCCCCTTTTCGCTATTCAGGCGGTCTCGAATAGACTTTTGAATAGGGACCATTTAGAAGTTCTAGGTGATTTTAACATTCGGGCAATTTGGTCCACAAATGAATCCTGAAATACCCTTTTGACTACAGCACGTCACGGTTTTATTGATGGCTTGTTTGACATTTCGCTGTCTCAAGTCAACAATGTACGAAATTCCTTAGATCGCTTGCCCGATCTCTTCTTTGTCTCTGATAGCGCCCTTGACGCAACCTGAAGATCCATACCATCATACTTTAAATACTTAAATAAAATATGCGTGCGAGAGGTAAGTTCACTGTTGCTGAACAAACTGCCCGTATTTTTGACATCTCGGCCTTTCCTGACAAGCTAGTCCTCTGTAGTGTAGTCGAATGCCTCGTCGTTTATGTCGAGATCTGGGATCTAGATACTACATTGTTGTATCGCCTTTGAGAAATTGGTTGCGTTCACCAAAACAAAATAATAATGACAACTGATGGATTTCATACGATAGTTGTGGTGTAGGCGCATGATTACTCATCATGATGCAAACATTTTTCTCATCATGATCAAGAAAAAGGAGCGTTTAAATAGTACGCTTCCTCTATACGATACTGATGGATTGCTGCATATATCGATGCGTAAAAATATCGATAAACAAAAAAAAGGGAATACAAATTATTAAAAACGAATTCAGTGGAAACCTTAGCGGTTCTGTTAGAATTGGCTGATTGTGATGTAGCAGTGGACGAAATGAATTTGGCACGCCGCCTTTTCAAGAAAGGGAGACGTCACATTAAAGACAGGTTCAAATCCGATAGTTTCCCAGACGATTATTTTTAGGACGTCGTGTGTATCATGAGCGTTCACCGCAACAGCTTTCTCACTGATAACTGATCCATCACTAATCAGTAATCATGTTGTTCTGGTGAACGCGACCAATTAATGGTCAGGCAGATCCTCTACAATGTATGGGTCGTTGCAAAGAACCTTGGTTACTATGTAAGGCCCTTTAAAAGCAGGAGCCAGTTTGTGAGTTTCTCCGGTTGCTGTTGGAACACAATCTTTCAAGACAAGGTCATCTACGTTAAATTTCCCTTGTGAAGTATGTTAAGCGTCGTAACGTTGTTTTCATTTTTGCTGCTCCAACCTTTATTTTCTGCTGCTTGTTGACTTTTATCGACGTTAACATTAGGCGATTTTTATACCCGGTACCCATAGGGTACAAGGGTATTATAAGTTAGTGCCAACCGAGAATGTATGTAACAGGCAGAAGGAAAAATCTCCGACCATATAAAGTATATATATTCTTGATCCGCGTCACCAGCCGAGTCCATTTATCCATGTCCGTCAGTCCGTCTGTCCGTCTGCCCGTCAGTCCGTCTGTCTGTCAGTGTGAAACAACAGATCTCAGAGACTATAAGAGCTAGAGCTACCAAATTTGGTGACAACATTGGAATCTGTTGCATGCAGATCAAGTTTATTTTAAAATTTGGCCACGCCCACTTCCGCCCCCAAAAATCATAAAAAACAGTATATAAGCTATACTCGTCATTTTCGGCTTAAAGTAAATAGATATAATAAATAAGTAGGCACTCGCAAACGTGTTTTGAAAATTTGAGTAAAATCGGATGAAAACATGGAAGTAATTAAACAATAAAGTTTCTGTGTATGCATTGAGTCAAAACGATAGGTCAATACTCACGCTCTCGCTCTATTGCACTGCTTACGAACAATTTCGCGTGTCTGAGCACTTAGCTTTTAAGAGAGAACAGAGTGCCAGTGCAACATTTGTCTTTTTTGGGTGTTGCTCAACAAGTTTTCAGCAACATTTTTCTTCTTTTCTCAACATTTTATTTTTTCCACGTTTATGTGCTATTTAATTTTACCCACAATGCTTTGGGTACCGTTTATCTCAAAGTCGGTCACACTCGACTTTAGTTTTCCCACTTGTTAGAAATATGCCGTGGATTTAAATTAAACACGAGATCGTTTGGCACAAACTTGATTGTAGTTTTGACATTATTCGTTTATGTGTTACGAGTCGGCACCAAAAACGTTTACTTAGTGAAAGCGCATACTATTATCGGGATGTGACAATTTCATAATGGTGCGGAATGGTATTGAAATTATTTATTATGAGCACAATTTATTTATTTATGAGGCAATTTACGACTTGACGTATCCTCTCATCCTCGGAAGCCAAAAATGTTTCTTCAATCTGCCCAGAGTCCTTTCGGTTCCAAAATGTCCTGCTTCTTTATGATTGGATTTGGTTACGCGTTATCTTATTGCTTGAGGTACTACCAACCTGTTGCCACCATCAGTTTTCCGAAACAATCTGCTTTTTATGATGACATAATCTGTTTATATTTGACTCCAACGAAAGTTGGCACTAGCAAAAGCGTTAAAAATCTCCTTAATTTAGGATTCTGTTTTTGCATGGTATATATCCATTCTTCGTCGATGAAAATTCCCTTCAGAATGTTTTCTACTACGTTTATTTGTTGATCATTAGGTGGAAGAACTGGTTGCCTGCTCATTCCGTCTACATGTGGCATTTGCTTTCCCAGGCGATGCTTGCATTTAAAATCGAATTCTTGACTCTTTGACTCTCTCTCCCTCTGTTGACTCCTTGAGCGTTGTAACAGCATGGCAATCTGTCACAACAACGATCTCTGCTCCGATTACGTAAAAACGGAATCTCTCCAAAGACTCCGTGATCGCTAATACTTCCAATGCGTAACATGAATAGCAACTCTCAGCTTTCAAGCATAGTCTGCTGAAATAAAATAGTGGCTTGAGACCATCTTCATCGTCTTGTAGTAGAAATCCTGCAATCCCTTTGCTGCTGGCATCCGTGTGAACTTCGTTACGCCGTGAAGGATCATAAAGTGCCAAGACTGGTTGAGATACTATAGCCTCTTTTAAATTCCGGAATGCTATTTCTTGCTCAGCTTTCCAAACAAAGTCTTGCGTTTTCTTTAAAAAATTACTCAAAGGTGCGGCCATCATACTGTATTCCTTGACGAAATTCCGGAAGAATCCTGTTATGCCAAGGAATCTGCGTACATCAGTTTCGTTTTGTGGTTTTTTTTTATATTTGCTGATGCACAGAGTTTTATAGTTTCCTGGCTGAATACCATTTGCAGTAATCTCGTGACCCAAAAACTGAACTGAAGAAAAAATTACTTTGCATAAAGGAACATTTGAATCGAATCGCCTTTAAGAATTCGATGAGTATGATCACCCCTTCGTCTACTGTATTAGACGGTATAATGACTTCATTCACATAGCTAATAATGTTGCGTTGATGTTTAAGTTGACGCAGGACGTCCATGATTACCTCTTGGAATACCATCGGCGCGATCACAAACCCAAATGGCATTGCATTAAATTCATAGAGGCCATCCGGGGTCATCAAAGCCGTACATTTCTTGCTTTCTTCGTTTATAGGAATTTGATGGTGTTGTGTCATTTTGTTTGTTGTTGTCAATCTCATGGAATGGATGTAAAATTTTGAAGTCTAGTGTAAGTTAGTTTAGGGCGAAGGCGGGAGCACAATAAAGCCCTCTTTCGCTCTTTGCAATTTCGCCCGCCTTCGCCAACCTTCGTTAAGCTAGGCTCTAAGCATATAATTGTTAGAAGAATATATTGTCGTATAATTGAAGTCGAAGCGCAATCACGTATTTTTCGTTCTGCCGAATTAAAAGGTAATTTCTTGCCACCCAAAGTTTTCGGGTTTCGTTAATAAACTAAATCTAAAAACTAATTAGAAAATTCATGGCGCCCCGGGCGGACAAGAACTACAATAAATAAAGGCAACAAATTAACAGTGACAGTGACAAAACAAATAAAGTGCAATCAAAAATTTTGTTTATTTTTTTGTGCTTAAAATTATTGTTTAAAACAAATAATTGTTGCCCGCGTCGCGCTATGGTGTGAATACACACTATTCGAGTCGGTCGCGAAAATCTTTCTACCTGCGCCGAATTACAGCCATCACCGAGCGATCACTCCAAAGGAAAGTGGCTGTTGGATTTATATATAAATACCGCAATCAGGAGAAAGAGGTATTTGTGCAAAAAATTGAAAGCTCGAGTTTAAGACAAATTAAATATTTGTTTATTGTTTGTGCTGAAAAATTGCATCTCGCTTTCAATTCTTGGCACATACGTATCAATATAGTAGAGCTAGATTTGCATGCTTAAAATTATTAAACTTATATACATATATATTTGTTTAAAAAATACATACATACATACATATCTATATTGAACCGATTTGGACGCAACATTTATTTGAATTATTTATTGTATTGTATTACTGCAATCACTGTCGCCCCCTCTCCCCTCTCTCACTAAAACTCGAATTAATAGTTGAAAAGTTAGTCCAAGCCGCACACCATTACACACACACAAGCCTTATATACAGCAGCGGTGAACTTTTTCGTTTTTCGCTTTCGCTTGTGCACCGGTGCAAACGTTGTTGTTGGCCCTTTCGTTTAGCGCGCTCAGATTATCGGACCGCCAAGTGACGCGCTACCCTGTATTCGACGGGTATATAATTTTTGGCCTCATTTGCACCCACTATTAATATTGATACTGCGTGACTTGATTTTCAATTTAAATCATTTTCGTTGTGGTTCTCATCAGAAAATAATTTAATTAACTTTTCGAACATCAACTTATTAATTTGTTAATATTATATATTATTCGATTTTTTTTGTTTAATTCGATAATTTTTGATTCGAAAGTTTATTTAACCTTCGTTGTCGTCGTCTGATTGAGAAGATTATTTTTCGGCCATTTAATTTATTTATTTGAATTTTAATAAATAAATAACTTTAGGTACAATGAGTACAGAAACAAAAAATAGGTCAGTTCTAGAAGAGCTGAAAAGCAAGCTTCAAAATTGGGTTAAAACTATTAGCCGCTTGAACGACCGTTTAGAACAGGGATCGATTCCGATTCTCGAGGAAGAATTAAAATGTCGACTCGAAAACTTAAATGCTTGAATTAATAAGGCAAATCAATTGCAAGAACAGATAGAAGACATAGATAGTGAAGATGAATTTGGCGACGAGTTGGAAGAATTCTGTATAGTGACCAAGGCAAAAATAACGTCGCTTTTAGCTGCCTTAAAAACAGCCAGCAATAGCGAAACTTCTGGATTAGCTGCTGTACCACCAACTCGTGCGCGACTTGCGAATTTGGTATTGCCAAAATTCAGTGCAAATTATTTGGAGCTTAAAAATTTCATCAGCCTGTTCGAAACTTTGGTCCATAAAGACGCCAGCATTCCAGTTATCGAAAAATTTAACCCTTTAATTTATTGTCTCTCTGGTGAAGCCTTAGGAACAATTAAAGCATACCAAGTCACCGAGAGCAACTACGGAAAGGCAATGGCCAGCTTAAGAAAGGCTTACGATAACGAATGCCTAATCTTTATGAATAATATTTCAACATTGTTTAGTCTTCCGAAAATATCGCATCAGTCCGCATCCTCCTTAAGAAACCTTATCGATACTGTTTCGTCGATTTACGGTTCCCGGTTATCGATAGGAGATGATACAAAAATTTCGAATGCAATGTTGATTTATTTGCTATTGAATCGAGTCGACCCAGTGACCAAACAAAAATGGGAGGAACAGCTCGATTATACATATACATACTGTTTCAAAACATACTGTTTCAAAATGTAAAGGCAAAAGGTGTCGAGCTTGCGACCGCTCGCATCACATTCTACTCCACAGATATACAGTGCCTGATAACAGTTTAGCGTTGCCACCCCCCAAAGAGAGTATCTCTCCTCCTTTTAACCAAGATCAGCCTTCCACGTCACATGTTTTGCATGCCACGTCATGGGACAGGGTGATTTTGGCTACGTCGATTTCTGGATCATGAAATCGATCTCCGGTTATCATCCTGATCAATCAGTGAATATCAGTGATTGGAAGATCCTAAAGAACCTACCATTAGCAGACCCTTACTTTTACAAGTCTCAAAAAATTTATATGTTAATAGGGGCAGAATCATTTTTCGAATTGCTAGCTGTTGGTCAAATTAGACAAGGTCCTGACTATCCAACTCTGCAAAAGACCCTTCTTGGTTGGGTTGTCTCGGGCAGATACAAATCTTCCATCCCGAAACAAGTTGTGAATAGTTTCAGTTGTAGTGAAGAGCCCTAAGTATCGATTAAGAGCACGCTAGAAAAGTTTTGGTCACTGCACTGTGGTCCAGAATCCCAAATTAGTGGCAGAATTTCTTATTTATTAGCTAGCGCGCTAAAATTTTGCACATTGTTTTCTTTTCTACACACATAGCACATATGTCGGAATCAGCCGAATCGGACAGCTAGGAGTGGTAGCCCCTAACAAGCACCATATTAAAATTAATGTTTTTGTTAGAATAACTTTTTTTTTTGTGTTATCAAGTTGAAATGCGGACACTATAAGTTTTTGACCAATATGCACATACCATGTGAATTTCAACAACCTAGGATTACTGGATGGTCTAGCCCCCATACAAACCTGTACTAAAATTCATAACTTTTTTGTTTTTTAATGATTTAAATTAATTTAATGAATTAATTAATCATTTTCCATATCTAAATCGAGGGAATAGGCATGGATGCATTCATATATGTCCAATTCATCTTCATTATCGTTGTCCGTTTCGAGCCAAAACACAAGTAATTCAGCGGAACTAAAATCAATGTTGTCTACAAAAAATCAATTTTAAGGATAAGGGGAAAAAACGGGCAAAAAATATTAATACCATCGCATTATTTACACATGAAGCAACAAAATTGCGTTGTTAGTTCAACTAATACACACACATACAACATACTTTTATTCCAAAAAACACAATGAGTTTGAGGTTAGAATTGCTGGAAATATGATATTACAAAAGCACATATAAACTAATACGAATCACATTTAACAATTATTGTGTAAATACACTCTTATTATATATACCTTTATCTTTGTTTTCCATGTTTTTTTTATTTTTATAGTAAAGAAACAACTGAATTATACCAATTTGAAATCTGCTTTTACTTGCATGGCTAGCAACGGTAAAGTTTAATACAAATGATGAGATGACTTCCTGGGCTGCCTAAATCGCGAGGGCTTCAATTTCCATTGTAAAATTATGCTTTTAGACTGCCCTTGGGAATACTCTACTGGAATCCAATATGGTTTTTACTGAAATCTTGAAACAAAAAATTGAATTTCTGCCACAGTGCACTGGAGGAAATGCCATCTCCAAAGAAAATCTATCGCCTGAGCACAAGTTATGTGAAGACCATTACCGGAAGACTACTCAGTTATTGCCATCAGGTCGGTTCGCAGTAAGGCTGCCGTTTAAGTCCGATTCAAATGGGTTAGGTTAGGCAACTCCTTTGAGGTTGCAAAACGGCGGTTTCTGTCGGTTGAGATCCTAACATGAAAGCCATGTACTTGGAATTAATGGTAGAAACCCTCGCCCTAGGTCATATGTCGCCTACAGACAACAAAATTTTCAACTCATAGTGTGGAGAAGAGACCCTCTAAATCCTTGAGATTGTATAAGCTCAACACCGTAACGTATGGTACTGGACCAGCCCCATTTCTGGCTATTCGGTGTTAAAAAAGGTTGAGTGAATCAGCAAAACTTTCATTCCCTAGAGCTGCTGACGACTTTTACGTCGATCACATGTTAACTGGTGCTGCATGCGTAGAGGAGCTAAAGACGATCAAGTCTGAAGTGTCTCAGGTTCTTCAAACAGCAGGCTTTGAATGGACAAAGTGTTTTTCAAACTCACCTGAGGTCACTACATCTGAGAGCACAGTTAAGTCGATACCTATCTCGGATTCAGAGTCAACGAAGGCGTTAGAAATTTCGGGGTTGCCAAGGGAAGATGCCTTTAAGTTCAAAACTGACACATCTGTCATGGGTCTCCGAGCGACAAAACGGAACATACTATCGGTAACATCAAAGCTGTTCGACCCCCTCGGCTTATTAAGTCCCATAGTAATTAAAGGAAAGATCCTATTGCAGGAATTTTGGCTTAATAAGTTAGATTGGGATGAGTCGATTCCTATACATTTGGAAACAGCATAGAATATGCTAAAAAGCACACTGTCTCAACTGGACGAGATATCTATTCCTCGGTTTGTGCATACCGAACCGATGTCACCGGTACAGTTACATGCCTTTTCTGACGCATCCATGAGAGCATATGGAGCTTGCGTCTATATTCGTAGCAAAACTGCCGAAAGTTTCAAACTATCGTTGTTGACTTCCAAGTCTAAAGTAGCGCCGCTCAAGACTAAAACGCTCCCTAGGCTTAAGTTATGTGCCGCTGACCTTCTCTCAGATCTCTGCCATAGAATCAAACCCTTATTAAAAGTCCCTATCGAACGAATAGTATACTGGTCGGATTCTGAAGTTACTCTTCATTGGATTCGATCTCATCCATCTTCGTTGTCGATATTCGTTTCGAACAGGGTAGCGGAGATTTAAGAATAATCAGGAAAGCTACATGGCGGCATGTACCAACAAAGCAGAACCCAGCAGATATTGTTTCGAGAGGTTGTGACGTCGACGACCTTGGGCAGTCAATCTGGTTTACTGGACCAAAGTTTTTGAAGGACAAAAATGCACATTTCGAGCTGGAAGAGGAAGTCTTGGGACAGGAGGCAAGGAAGACTAAGGTCGGACTGACCTCTGCTGTGCAAACTTCAGAGTTGCTGGATGTCATCGAGTGATTTTTGTCACACCTCAAACTGCTAAGGGTGTTCGCTTATATGTTCCGCTTCATAAGAAAATGCAAAAACAAGAAAAAACTCTGTCCCCGAAAAAACTCTGTCTCCGAAAACTCTGTCTCCGACTGAACATTGAAGCTTTTCATAAAATTGTTGAAATATAGTACAAAAGCACGATTATCAAATAGAAATTGAAAAAGTTCGTAAAGGCACCAAGGTTGGCCCTAGTCTTCAAAGTTTGAATCCTTTCATTCATGAAGACACGGGCAATTGGTGTAAATTTTCGTTGTTGCGAGTTGGGGGGCGACTAGCTAACGCTCCTATATCGTATGATGCCAAGTTTCCCTTGCTGTTGACGAAACGCTCCCACTTTGTGCAAAGCTACGTCCGGCATCTGCACCATTCAAACTTTCATATTGGTTCACGAGCACTTGTGAGCATCCTACGACAGCGTGTTTGGATCGTAAACGTTCAGGAACTCTTCAGTCAGACAGTTTGATCATGTGTGCTCTGCTTTAAATGCAAGCCTCGACTGATGACACAAATCATGGGAAATTTACCCGCAGATAGACTCCGTGCTCTCCGCCCATTTGCGATATGTGGCGTTGATTTTTGTGGCAATGTCTATACGACGTTAAAACTTCGAGGAAGGCATCCGTACAAGTCTTACATTGCCCTGTTTGTTTGCTTTGCGTCCAAGGCGGTTCACTTAGAAATTGTTTCAGATCTAAGCACTGACTCCTTTTTATTGGATCTTCAAAGGTTTATTGGTCGCCGAGGATGCCCCCAAATAATTCATTGCGACAACGCGACGAACTTCTTCCGAGCAACTCACCACTTCCAGGCGGATGCGCCAAGAAGCGGATGCAAATTTGCGTTCAAACCCCCTCAAAACTGCCAAGCACCTACTCCTACGAGCGGTGGGCAGCGCGCTCCTCAAAGCGGAAGAGCTGGGGACAGTCCTCGTCGGGATCGAAGCCGTGATGAACTCGCGGCCTCTCGGAGCGATCAGCCAGGACGGAGAGGCGCTAACTCCCGGACACCTGCTGACAGGTGGGCCGCTCATCGCAGCACCAGCACTCCGGACCCCGGACCAGGCGGGTCTCAGTTGCTTGCGGCTATGGCAGCTTGTATCGTCAGTCAGGCAAACGTTCTGGCGGCGATGGTCCCGGGAGTATGTGCTGGGCCTACAAATTCGGGGCAAGTGGCATCAGCAGCAGGACAACGTCAAGGAGGGACAGCTCGTCGTCGTGGCAGAAGACAACCTTCCGCCTCAAGAGTATCTCCGAGAAAGGATCATCGCGACACACGCAGGAGAGGACGGCATGGTCAGGGTCGTCGACCTTTGGAGGAGCGATGGTGGAGTGTTCCGGAGACCGATCCACAAGCTGGCGCCACTGCCAGTGGTTTGAAACCGTGCAGGCGTTCAACGGGGCCGGTGTTGTGGCATTTTGTTGTCAATCTCATGGAATGGATGTAAAATTTTGAAGTCTAGTGTAAGTTAGTTTAGGGCGAAGGCGGGAGCACGATAAAGCTCTCTCTCGCTCTTTGCGATTTCGCCCCGCCTTCGCCAACCTTCGTTAAGCTAGGCTATAAGCATATAATTGTGAGAAGAATATATTGTCGTAAAATTGAAGTCGAAGCGCAAACACGTATTTTTCGTTCTGCCGAATTAAAAAGGAATTTCTTGCCACCAAAGTTTTCGGTTTTGGTTAATAAACTAATTCTAATAAACTAATTAGAAAATTCAGATGGTATCCTGAAGTCATATCCATTGTTGTGAAGTACGTAATTCCGGCCAGCTTTGTCAGCGGCTCCTACACCATTGGCATTGGATATAGCGTCTTCACCGTGAGTGCGTTGAGAGCCCTGTAGTCAATGCACAATCGACTTTTACCATTGTCTTTGGCACTAAAATAGCCGATGATGCATGTGGAGACGTGCTCTTCCTGATGATTTGGTGCTTGAGAAGAACATCCAGTTCTGAACGGACTGTCTCTCTTTTCAAAAGGCGACCTCGAATCGACGCCCAAGTATCGGCTTCGTGGCAGATACCTCGATGTTCATCGACGTAGTGTTGTATCTGCCAAGCTGAGAAAGATCTTCGGCAAAGCAATCTGTATAGGAATCGCTCACATCCTTGAGCTGGGTGTTACTGACATCAGCGCTTATGTTGAACTTGATCTCCTCATCGGTTGTTACCATTATCGATCCTCCATCGACGACAGTACGTGTTAGTCAGTAACACATTGTGTGGAAGTACAGGGAGTCGTCTCCCGTGTGAGAGCGGGAACGTGGTGTCGCCGCTGCTGCCCCTGCCGCAACACCAGCGTTCTGCATTGCTGGTGCTTGCCCTGGAGTCTCTTGTTAAACGTTTATGGCTTGAACCGCTTGTGTAAAACCAACAGTCATCTCCTTTATTTGATCTATTTGTGTTGCATACCTTGGATACTACTCGCATTCGCAAAATTGTAATCGTAATCTCATTAAATTTCGTCTGTGCCCAATACTCTGGCAAGTTCCTAGATCTTTGCCTGTTTGTTTCCCGTGACCCTAAGATTGTTCGTCCGTAGAATAGTATCCAGATCCGAAACACGTAGACGGCCTAGTTTAAAAAACATTTTTGTTAGTCTCGTAGTCCGTGCCGTCGTTTTATTCCCCTTTTTTATTGTTCTTATTGCGCTTATTTTTTAGGGAGCGTGAACGTCTTTTCCTTTTAGCAGTTTCGACACTTAATTTCTTTAATACCGTTTCGCAAAGACCGTTTTGGTTTTGCCGTAGTGTGATCTTTGTTTGATGGTTGCGCACCGCCCGTTTTCTCTATGCCGTTGTGTTGAATGAAGCTTTGGCCTTTCTAATTAAATATTAAACAAAAATATCCAGTGGGGGACATCAGGTTCATTAGCTAAATTGCAATTTGACATTTCATTTTGTCACAAGATTTTGCTAAGTTTTAGCCCTGATATATGAACATTTTTTTTAGAGTTCGGAACATTGGTAACACTGGTCGACAAGAAAAATGCCGGCGAATAAAAGCCATTGATTCTGATAGATCTGAACCGGTACATTACTAGTCCGAAAGTGAAAAGTTCCCATCACCCACCAATTTTGAGAAAATCGCGGTCAAAGTATCATGCACTGCTTGAATCGGCAATTTTCAATGCTTAATAACTCCCACGCCTTACGTTGCCCAGAGCGGTTATTCAGCTTAAAAAGAGCTTTGGCCTTTCTACTTCAATATTAAACAACAATATCCAATGGGAGACCTCTCGTTCTTTAGTTATAATGCATTTTACAAACTTAAATTTGTCACAAATTTTTGCTATGCTGTAGCCCTGATATTTCGAACATTTTTGTTAGAGACTGCTTTGGGCTCGGAACATTGATGTTTCTTCAAACTTTCCAGGAATTAATTGTTATTAAGTTGAATATATTAAGAACAAATTCAACTTTGTATATAAATATAATAATCAAAAATGTCCAGAGAATGTGATGTCGGCCCATAAAACGTTTGGTTTGTGTACTTAAGTTATAATCCCAAACCAATGTTTCTAACCAAAGCCAAGACTCTCACCAGATTTGTTAAGTTTCAGGGCTACAACATAGCAAAAATTTGTGACAAATTTAAGTTCGTAAAATGCATTATAACTAAAGAACGAGAGGTCTCCCATTGGATATTATTATTTAATATTGAAGTAGAAAGGCCAAAGCTCTTTTAAGCTGAATACCCGCTCTGGGCAACATGTAAGGTTTGGGAGTTATTAAGCCTTGAAAGTGCCGATTCAAGCAGTGCATGATACTTTGACTGCGATTTTCTCAAAATTGGTGGGTGATGGGAACTTTTCAGTTTCGGACTAGTAATGTACCGGTTCAGATCTATCAAAATCAATTGCTTTTATTCGCCGGCAAAAAAAAAGGTCGATTTTTGTCGACCTGTGTTATAATACAAAATTGATATTTCTTACCAAAATCAAGACTCTCACCAGTTTTGTTAAGTTTCAGGGCTACACAATAGCAAAAATTTAAGACAACATTAAATTTCTAAAATGCATTGTAGCTAATGAACCTGAGGTCCCACATCTGATATTCTTGTTTGACATTGAAGTAGTAAGGCCAACGCTTAATTTAAGTCTAATACCAATTTTGGGGTACGTAAGGTTAAGGAGTTATTAGGCCTTGAAAAGTGGCAATTCAAGCAGTGCAAGATACTTTGAAGCGATTTTTTCAAAATTGGTACGTGATGGAAACTTTTCACACTCGAACTAGTAATGTAACGGTTAAGATCTATCAGAATCAATAGCGTTTATTCGCCGTGTTTTTTATTCCCGGTACCCATAGGATACAAGGGTATTATAAATTAGTGCCAATTGATAATGTATGTAACAGGCAGAAGGAGAAGTCTATATATATAGTATATATATTCTTGTTCAGCGTCACCAGCCGAGTCGATTTAGCCACGTCCGTCTGTCCGTATCTCTGTCCGTGCGAAACAACAGATCTCAGAGACTATAAAAGCTAGAGTAACCCAATTTGGTGACAGCATTGGAATCTGTTGCACGCAGATCAAGTTTGTTTTAAAGTTTGGCCACGCCCACTTCCGCCCTCGAAAATCATAAAAAGCGTTAATTAGATAGATAGATCGTACGCAATCGCGGACGTGTTCTGAAAAATTTGGAAATCGGATGATAAACATAGAAGTTATTAAACAATAAAGTTTCTATGTATGCTTCTTCATCTTCTTGAGAGAGAGAGGGGGAGAGATTTTGAGAGCGCACTTGCGTGTTGCTCAACATGCTCCTAGCAACATTTGTCTTTGGTGTTGCCCAAAATGTTTTAGCAACATTTATCTTCATATGTCAACATTCCATGTTCATGTGCTATTCAATTTTATTCACAATGCTTTGGGTACCGGGTATCTAACAGTCGGTCACACTCGACTGTAGCTTTCCCACTTATTTTTTGTTGTTGTCGAGCCTCGTTATATATTTCCGTCGAAAAATCAATGTTGGGATCTTGACCAGAAACCCAAATACTATGCAGAATGTCGTCGCTCATGAAATCTTTATATTTGTCCCAAGGGATAGAAGCTTGAAATGGAAAACATGTCTTCAATAATATTGGAAATAATTATCGAAGTTGATGAGGAGAAGAAGTCAATGATGCATTTGCAAGTGTAATAACACAATGGTTGTCATCTTCCAGCAAATGTAATTCGCGACACACATCATTATATGTGTAGTACAAAATACCATTGACTGTTCGCAAGTATTGGAAGAACGCCGGTCCAGGAACATTAACCAACAATAAACGCAAGAAGAAAAATTCACCTTAGAATAAGAATTTGCTGTATTATTTTATCCTATACCTACAAGTTCAAGACTTATATTAATCGCGATAGTCACGTTGCCTTGGATGAACTGTGCATATTCGACCTAATGAATTTCCCATATATATGCCGTTGTATCCTTCAACCAGAACATATCGTCTTTGCGTTCCCACTTTTTTTGACTGTTAGTTCCATGTGAAATGCCTTGGCACATCAGTGTACATTCTTTTCTTTGCGAATTGACCGTGAATATATTGTCACTGGCATAGTTCCAAAAACTGAGTTAATGTGGTTTTTGGGGCAACTCTTGTAAAGCAGCCTCTTCCTTGAAATTAACACGCTGTTAATTTTCAAGGTGCACGTTCAAATGTATAATATCACTTTCGTGTATCGGAAAACTGAAAATACGACAAACTGCTTTTTTGCTGCTGATATATTGGCCCATTTGATCCCATGTTATTTCATCGTTTTCGTAAACATATTGTACAGCAAATACAGCCATATTACTGCCCTTATGGACATATTTGCATATGTATTTTATGGATTCCGCCGAACTGCATACCTCAACGTTTATGTGTGCTTTGTAGATTTTACACAGCAACGGTGAATACGGAACCAGCCAGCGATTGTCAAAGTCAAATATTCTACCGTTTGACATGCGTATTTGATGTGATTGAACACCATGGTCAGTGTCTCTATGACGATACAATGGATAACCATCGATATTAGTGATTGTTTCAGTTCTACAATTTTTTGGGAAACTTTTCGTGCATTTTCCATTGTTCATGCACGGCGCCATCAAGTTTATAACACCGTAAGGACCATGGATCATGTTAGCGGCAACAACATCATTCAATTCATGATTATTGGAGATTGACTAAACAAAACAGGACTCAGCAACTCCAAGCAGACCCTAAAACAGAACACTTGTGTTTTTTATTTTAGTTGATCAATTTGTCTTTTAATTTATAGCTCTTTTCGTCGCACACGTACGCCACAGTCAAAAGTCAAAAGGAAAAGGAAAGAGGGGACTTAAGTGTGACCAGATCCATAATCTCTAAAAATACTTTTCCAGTATTGCGTAATGTTATTTTTGATAACAGAATAGGGATATTCGACACGCCCTCTCAACAATTACATTTACGTGAACCTAACAAATTGTTTTCATTAACTTATTCTAATGTGGCTAGTGTGCTTCTGGGGTATACAATGTGATCCAGCATTCGCTGCAAGGATCTGGAAAAACCCAGAAAAACCAGATCAGATCATTTATTATAACTGAAATTATTTTACAATTTTCATTTCTTTGGCATTAAATCATCATCAGTTTTCATCAGCAAGATCGAGTCCAATTTGATTTCGCAGTTCCAGAAATCTCACAGCAGGTAAAGGTTTCGTAAAGATGTCAGCCAGTTGATTATCTGAAGGAGCATACTCAATGCAAAACAACGTTATACTCTACTTGCTCTCTGGCAAAATGATATTATATATCTATATGCTTGGATATCTTATGACATGAGGGATTATTTGCTATACTTATACAACCTTGGTTGTCTTCGTAGATTTTAATTGGTCTTTCTAGCTTTATAGGTACACTATTAAGGAGAGATTTAAGCCATAAACCCTCTCTTACGGCCTCAATAAGGCCATGTACTCAATGTCAGTTGATGAAGCTGCTACCGAATTTTGCCTTTTAGTATTCCAACAAATAAGGTTAGAGTCAAACATTTTAAATAAATAGCCTGTTATACTTTTTCTATCAATTTCGTTTCCACCCCAATCAGAATCGACATAACCAACTAAAACATTTTCAAATGCTGTATTCTTTTTAAAATTCAGTTTCATGTTAATGCTCCCTTTCAAATATCTAAGAAAATCTAAGAAATATCTATCTTCAAATATCTAAGAACTCTTTTCAAACATTGCCACAACTCAAAATTATTTTTGCTACATCAAACAACCAATAAGGTTGCGACAGGGTGCATTACAATTATCATCTGAGTTGAGCAACTCATAATTAAGTTTGCTTGGTAAAGGCGTACTGACTGCATTGCAATCATTTGTTTAAAACCCTTTTAATATAAGCAGATTGACTTAAACTTATTGTATCCTCGCTCATTTCTATTCGAATCCCAATAAAATGGTGTATTTAATTTAAGTCAGTCATTTCAAACTTCTCCTTTAGATAACTTTTGAAACTATTCATTCTATTCATATCTCCAGTTGCTATTACAACATTATTAACATATAACAATACATATATGTTTTCCTTAACACCACCTCTGTGAAGTATATATATACAGCGATCTACAGGAGAGTGAACAAAATCACAATCTTTTAACACCTGCTCAAAAACTTCAAACCAGCATCTAACTGCTTGTTTGAGCCCATAAATTGCTTTATTCAATTTACATACACATTCTCCATCGCATGATATACCCTGAGGAACTTTCATGTATATTTCTTCATTCAACTTGCCATTTAAGAACGCTGTTTTCACATCCATTTGATGTATTTTTAAATTATATTGAACTGATAATGATAATATGAATAGAAAACTCGAAATCCTAGCAACTGGGGCAAAGGTTTCATCATAGTCGATTTGATACTTTTGTGTAAACCCTCGCGCAACTAATCTTGCTTTGTGCTTTGTTGGATTTCCTAGTTCATCATATTTTAGAGAAAATACCCACTTACTGTCCACAATATTTTTGTTTTCAGGTTTCTTTACAATTTTCCAAGTATTATTTATTTCATGAGCATTTAATTCTACTTTAATAGCTTCCTCCCAAAACGATCTATCATTTCTACTTCTTATTTCATCAAATGTATTTGGAAGCATTTAATATATATTTATTTAAATTTATATCTTCCTCATTATAGGTTTTCAAAGGCTTGTTCTTTATTCTTTCACTTCTTCTACTGATTATTTCGACATCTCCATTGTTGTTGTCGATATTACCGATCTCACTTGGCTGTTGAGCTGTTTCATTATCCGTACTTTCATTCGGGAAATTTGTTTCTACACATTCCTTACTCTCATTCGGGAAATTTTTTTCTTTACATTCCTTACTCTCATTCGGGAAATTTTCAAGTCTACTCTCCTTACTATCTTTCAGGAATTCATCTTCATCGCAATCCTTACTTTCATTCAGGATTTCTTCATGGTCAAGTTCCTTACTGTCTTTCGGGATCTGTGTATCATTTTGACTAGCTCTAGAGTTAAACATATTGGTTTCATCGACAACAACATCTCTTGCAACAATGAATTTTCGATTTATAGAATCCCACAACTTAAAACCATTTGGTTCGTAACCAACAAGAATGGTTTTGAAGGATTTTTCATCAAATTTTCTTTTCCTTGTTTTATTGTGAAATTACACAGTAGAACCAAATGCTTTTAAGTGTGTTAGATTAGGCTTTCTGTTATGCCACATTTCGTATGACGTTTTTTCAATAAAACCTAGCGCTTTACTTGGTATTCGGTTAACTAAATAAGTGGCAGTTAATACAGCTTCACCCCAGAAGCATTTACTTAACTTTGCACCATTAACCCTGGCACTAGCTTTTTCAGTGAGGGTTCTTATCATTCGTTCTCAAACCCCATTTAATTGGGGTGTATGTGGTACTGTTAGATGGTAAGAAATCCCTTTTTGGACACGAAAACCACGCATTTCATTGGACAAATATTCCCTTCCATTGTCTATGTAAAGATTCACAATCTTGAGATTAAAATGTGCTTCGCTTTTTGCTACAAAATCTTTAAACATATTAAATACATCTGATTTATGCTTTATTAAATATGTTACACAGTAATGTGTAAATTGGTCTACAAAAATGACAAAATAATTTTTGTCATCTATTGTTACAGGTGTAATTGGGCCACAAACATCTGAATGAACTACAAACAAAGGCCTCTTTATATAGCTTTTATCTTTATATTGATTAAATGGCAATCTGGCTTGTTTACCATTCAAACAAGCTTCACATATTTCATCGGACAATTCTAAATTATTAAGAAGCCTGTTGTCGCTAACTAAATTTTTTCTTTTTATTTCTAATAATTTGCCACTGCTTATTTGACCAAATCTCTCGTGCCATAATTTGTAAGTATGTATTTTTATTTTAATTTGTAACTGTAAGGGCTTGAAATTCAATAATGGGGACATTATTCAACATACCAGAATTTTTGAAAACTATAACTCCATTTTTGGATACAGTTACTCCGTTCTTGTCAAACTCGATTGACATTTCGGCCTCTTGAAGTCGCTTCACAGAGATCAGGTTACCAGAAGCCTCTTTGCAGAAGAATACATCCTCCAACGTTATTTCATGGCCATTGTGGAGTCGCACAATAGCGATTCATCGATGATTATATGGTCTGTGGCTCCAGAATCAAAGATAAATCCACACTTGTCCTGCACCAAGTTATTTGCTTTTAGCATGAACGCGAAACCACCACGTAGCGACGTTGCGACTTGAGCTTGCTTATTTTCTTTATTTTTTTCATTTATTATCTTTTTATAATAAAAACAATCCTTTTTCATGTGTCCCTCCCTACCACAGTGATGACATCTAAAGTTCAGTTTCTGTTTTCCCTTAAATACTTTTGATGGTCTGGCAACACTATTTCGGACGGAGCTATTGTTGTTGTTGTTATTATTATAATTTCGGAAAGAGTTGTTGTTGCTATTGTTATTCGGAGCAAACACCTTCATCACTTTTCGACTTGTATCATTACTGTCACTTCTTAGTTTTATTTAATGATCTAACAATCTATTCTTCACAAACGCTAGCGTTAAATTATCTTCGGACAACGTTTCTATGGCTGTTATTACTCCATTGTACGAAGAGGGCAAAGTCAGCAACAAATGCGAAACCTTGTCCATTTCGTCGATTCTTGCACCAGCAGCTAGCAGCTCACTCACTAACTCGTCGAATGCAGTAAAATGAATCAATAGTGGCATCTCGCTCTTCAATTTGAGTGAAAGAAGCCGTTTGCGAGCTGCCAACTGCAAGGCCAAACTTTTCCGCTCGTAGATGGCGTCCAAATTCTCGAGAATCTGGCGCGCCGAGGTGTCGCTGGATGCGAAATTAAGAAACGAATCACTCAAGTATTCTATTAGCGTGCTTTTTGAACACCTCTCTGCTTTTTTCCAATTTTCATCCACTTTTCCAGGCACATCTTGGTCAATAACTTTTATCACATCTAATTCTGAAAACAAAGCCCTAATTCTGAATTTTCACACGGAATATTTTTCGCCGTCAAACGGCTTTATATTGCGCTTTGCCTTATCCATTGAATTCTAGCGCACACACAAACAGATTGTTTCAATGTATGCGAGGGACACGGCACGTGGCAGCACAGCACCTTTTCTTTTCAGTCACTATTTCACAAGTTTACTTATCTGTTTCCTATGCGTAGATCTGGGCCCATAACCTATTGGAGATTGACTAAACAAAACAGGAGACTCAGCACTCCCAGCAGACACTAAAACAGAACACTTGTGTTTTATATTCCAGTTGATAAATTTGTCTTTTAATTAATAGCTCTTTTCGTCGCACACGTACGCCACAGTCAAAAGTCAAAAGGAAAAGGAAAGAGGGAACTTAAGTGTGACCAGATCCATGATCTCTAAAAATACTTTTCCAGTATTGCGTAATGTTATTTTTGATAACAGAATAGGGATATTCGACAATGATTGATATTGTGATCCGGAATTACAGCTGAAATAATGTTATCAAATTCCTTAGACTCTATTTTGTCGACCAACCAAATCAAATTTAATATCAAATATTCAATTATATCATTTCAAATTAGAAGAGGAAGTCAAACAACTCCCCCGATCTGATATTATATATTTAGGTCTGCTATAAGCTTGAAAGTAATCTGTCAATGCACTTATCACCGCCTTTGTATTCTTTGTTTTTGTTGTGTATAACCTAAAAAGCTTTGTGAACGCATCCGCAACAGCAAATACATGTGTCGGGTCACGCAGCCGCAGCAGGTAATTAACTTATTTCGATTTCTTATATTAATTGCATCGCGAAAGGTAGCTCTTTCTATCTAGCTCTCTCGTTTTTTGTGTACTTGCATTTTTGGGCCCAGCATTCGGCTGGCTGTCCCTTTGTAAAAGTAGTACGAATTCTGATCTCGACATTAAATGCACTCTCGTGCCTGCTGTACTCTCTCTCTCGCTAATAAATTGTTGACAAGCTTATTAGTTCAACAACATGTGCTATTATCTGCTATTATCTACCTTCCCATAATGGTCTTTGTGAATAATTTCAAATGGCTTATTATGCACTTTAAACAATTTTGAATCTGCTCTAAGACTTTATCCTTTATGTTTGGAAACCAGTAGCTTTTCCAATGACATCTTACATATTATTCCTTCCAATATAACCCATTTCATCATGGTACTTGTATAACACATGTTCCTTCATTTAATTCTGTACGTAAAAGAATAATCTGTTGTCATTACTTTTTCTATAAATCACCCGATTTCTCATTTTATAAAAAATGTATTGAACCTTAATATTTATTGACTGACAAGTTACTAAATTCGTTTTGAATGTAATTGCCTGCACTATCAATATGTTGTTGCACCTGCATGCTGCATTTGACTGCCTGCTTTTTGCTTTAATACCTAATAGAACTCCTGCACCTCTAATGCCTTAATCTTGGATTCATTAAGATGAGCGTTAAGGTTAGGGAGTTGCTGTCTGTTACAAATCTGAATCGTTTACCAAGTGAATATATTCTAAATCCCTTTAACACATAAAGGTAGGCTAAGGTCTCTAACTGAAAGCCGTGATTATTTGCTTCAGTTGCCGTCGACCTCTTTGAAAAATAGAATATTGGATGAAAATTGTCCCAAACTCTAAAACACATGCCTTACAGTGAATCTCGAAATCATCCCTGTAATCGTATGTCGCCAGAACTGGCGCTTTCTTTAATTTCGCTTTTAAAAGTGAAAATCAACTTAATTATTCTTCTTCAAACTTAAACAGCCTATACTATCTCAATAAGTCATAAGAAGGTTTCGCTAATACCGAATAATCTCTAACAAATCGTCGAAAATATAGGCAAATACCCAAAAACTTTGAACTGCTTGCAACTTCCATGGAATCGGAAAATTTGATATAACCAGGGGTCGGCACCCAGACACTCACAGTTCTTAGTGCGTATGCCTGATATAATTATACAAGGTAGTCTCGTCGTGTGTTTAGCGTTCGGGTGTAGGGTATAAGATATTGAACACTTCGTGTTTGCTAGTTGACGTGAAAGGCTGTGTGTGTACAAATTATATTATCTGTCATTAACCCTTAAGTGAAAAAAAAAATGTTTATTTTGCTATTTGTGTCGCAACCACGTCGAATTTATCAATGCACCTAAATATTTGGTTAGGAGAACGTTGTGGGAGCAAATTTTTGTCTTAAAAATGAATTGGCAGAAAATAGAACATTTACGTATGTTGATGAAGTTTCGCATGGTGGACTTGCAAAGCCCTCAATCCAGTTCATGAAAAAAATTAAACAGTTGGAAGTCGTATCTTTACCCTTGGCTAAAGATGAATTTAATATTACAAAAAATGCTTAACAAAGTTTGATAAGAGCTGCTAAAGAAGTGCATGTTAGTATAGCCATAAAAACGTTTTATTTTAAAGCTTAGTACTCTGATACGCGAACAGCGTTCTAAGCAGTGAGAGAGAGCGAGAGGTCAATAGTCGGGAAACCCTTTTCGGCAGCGCTGTTTTAAAGGCCGGTACGCAGCCGAACGAACAAAATACCAGAAAAATACCAGGTGGCGCGAGGGAAGACTTTTGGTATTTCCAGAGCGGGGTTACGAGCAGAATAAAAAATTTATTAAAACGACCTGTTCTCAACAATTGGGGGCTTTCACTCTCTCTTACCGATTCTTCACACATTTCAAACATATAGGTCCCGCCAAGAAGAATAACTTACACAAAATCCGAGTCCAGGAGGTTAGAAGAGATAAAGTTGTAGTAATTAAATTGGAAGAGGCTAATTCAATAATAAGGGATTTGGGCAATATAAAATATTTGAATAAATAAAGGTCTGGAAGGAAGTAGCTACGACAACCTCTCAGATGGTGATAAATTCCATTTGGTACAAATAGAATCACCGGCAGCAGCCGGTAGAGCAGCCCTTGTCCTCGTTTTCGATCCAGGAAAGAATGTTGGATAACTAGGAAAGGGAAGAAGAGGCGGTTGTACATGATCGAGAGAATCTGGGCCAAGGTGTCGGTGTCCATTGTGCAAGTCTGCAACTGCCTTGTCTTTCGAATGGATTATATTGTCAACAAACATAAAACAGCTTATTTTAAATACGTATGACCGCATTATTTACCTCACAAAAATGCCGAAGAGCGTTTTAAGAAGCGGTCACACTGGAAAAAGATTAAATCTTTTTTGGGTTGCGAACTGTTTTACTGTCTGCGTACTAAGCTTAAGACTAGAATTTATTCTAGGGTTATTATTATTACGAGGGCCTTGTTGCACTGCGACCAGATGTTGGGTCTTCTGTGCCGGCCTATAGGATTAGGGTAGAGCCTCAATACCGAGGCTTATGATAAAGGAGAGCACTTTGTCGGGGTCTATATGTTCCCATATCCTGTATAGGGGAATAAGTTCACCTCCTAGTTGTAGAAGTCGACGTCTGCTTAGCGAGGAGCATTCACATAGGATATGTTCTGATGTTTCTAACTCCAGCTCACAGACTCTGCATGTGTCGATTTCTGAAAGTTTTAATTTCTTAAGGTGATACCTTAGTGACCCGTTAGGTAGCCTGTTAGAGTGCGACTTACCAACAAGCACGAGACTAGCTTGGAATAAACGGACCAGGGAGAGTGCAAGTTGGTGCAGTTGCACCCCCCGCTGCAACAAGCATGGATAAATTCCATCTGGTCCAGGAGATTTGTATGGAGTGAAACTTTGTATAGCCCATTGTGCGCTATTTTGATGAAACAGTCTAAGGGGCATGTTTTTAACACGTTCTGATTGATAGGGGGGTTCCGTTCCCTCAGCCCCATTGGAGTCTGCCACCATAGCCACGCGCATGTGTGGGCAATCCCAGAGTCCGATCCCAGAGAGGTAGGTTGGTGCCTTACTTTCTGAGATGGGTTGCTCCATAGCCACGCACCCAGGAAAGTGAATAGCCAGGAGTAGGCTACTCGTTTCCTTTGGGTTGTTTGTGTGTATTCCATCTGGGGTATTTTCGATTGTTTCCATAGATTGGTCCCACGAGTAGTGAGGATGGAAGTATCCCCCGGGCCCCGACCGGAGGTGCCAGGTAACCTGAAGTAACCGTCAAAAAACACACTAACGTAGTGCCATTCATCACAGAGGCACGGTACGGTAACACCGGTGATTACGGGTTTTTTCGAGTTGTCCTCTCTAGATCCGCCATATTTCGTCTAGAGCAGGGGCACCTCGAGCAGGATGTGGTTCTTCACCACGTACGGTCGGTCAGTAGTCGGCATGTGACTGCCAACTCTCACTGGCTGAGTCAGATTGGCGCGGCGGCAGGCACACACACTTCACTAACAAAGCCTTATCCCCGTTATTTAAGGTTTAAAAACCTAAACAAGAGACTGTCTATCACACAAATTATAAGTTATCGACTTGTAGCGTTAGGAAAACTTTAAAAAACGAGAAAGAAAGCTAAATTCGGTAAACCGAAGTTTGTATACCCTTGCAGTCTGCAATTGGATCATTGAAAATCAATCCATTTTGGTAATGTAAAAAAATGTCAAATTATGTAAATTTTGTAAATTTTACATTTTACATGTAGAAATTTACATTTTCATATAAATCGACCGATCCCTTCTATGGCAGCTATATGATAGAGTTGTCCGATCTTAATGAAATTAAAACCGTAATTCTAGAACTATAAAAAACGACAATATCTCGAAGTTTATAGAAATTGGTTGAAAAACAGAGAAATTAAAATTTTTTTTACATTAATTTCGCCATCATTCCTATGGCAGCTATAGGATATAGTGGTCCAATTTCAGCCGTTCCGACATATATACTGCGTGCTAAAGAAATAAGACTTTGCTGAAAATTTCATCCCGATAGCTCAAAAACTGAGAGACTAGTTCACGTAGAAACCGACCGACAGACAGACAGACGGACAGACAGACAGACAGACGGACATGGCTAGATCGATTCGGCTGGTGATGCTGATCAAGAATATATATACTTTATGGGGTCGGAGATACCTCCTTCACTGCGTTGCAAATATCATGGCAAAATTATAATACCCTCTGCAAGGGTATACAAAATAAAATTGAATTGAAATTGAGTCGGGAATACAAAACCAAAATCAACGTATTTTTGGAAACTCTAAGCTATTAAAAACTACATTTTAAAGAAAAAGCTCTAACTTATTATTATAATATGCCAGTTTTAATCCCAAACACCATATAAGGGTTAATACACATTTTATATTGTCGTATACATTCGTTTCTCTCACACGAACTTTGACAGCCAAACTAGGGCCTTATTTTCCCGAACGAGGGCCTTATTTTTCCGACGAGACTATCTTGTATAATTGATCATGTGCGTATGTATGCGAAGCTAACAGACCCGAATGATACTAACAGACCCGAATGACTTGCTTCTCTGCTCCAGCGAAAAAGCCGAGCGATTGTGCATACATTTTTGACAACGTACAACATTTTTGACAACAAAGCAATGGACCCTAACGATTTACTTATCTGTTACTGCGAGATCCGAGCAATTGTCCATAGGCTATTCGGTCCTATCTCTGCCGCAGCGGCACCCGGACATTTTTAAAATTTGATACGAAGCCGTTTTTACATAGATTTGATGCCTGCTACGACAGCCTAACAGAATCCCGACCAAACACGAAGCGCCTATACTATATACATATGTGCCGACAGCGCTCCCTGACAATTTTTCCTATGCACAGTGTATACGACGCTGCCGACCCCTGCTCTAAACCCTTACTGTCAGCTTTAATTCCATTTCATTCCAAATCAGAAAACCTAAATGCCTCACCTTATCTTGTAAAAATTTGTAATTTCTCTGAAACACCTGTGTAGCTGTTTCTAGACATGTAGACATCCGCAAAAACTAAAATTGTCCTAAGCGCGTAATAAAAGATGTATACATAACTGACTCTTTTTTAACAAAAACATGAAAGTAGAGATTCCATACATACATACATAACATACAATTTCGAAAATACCTAATTTCCTACTAAGTTATCTAAAAGGTCATTAATTAATGGTATCGGGTAATAATCCTTCGCCATGATTTTGATCAATCTTCTAAAACCCATAAAAAGTCGAAGTTCCTCAGACTTATTCTCCACTAACACAATATTAGAAGCGTACTCCGATTTACTAGGCTTTACTTATTTATTCCTCTAATTTTTTTTTGCAATGTCTCCATTTCTCAGCAAAACAGTCTAAAAGGTGCACAGCTTAAGTTTAGTTTAGTTTTCTAACACATTTCACATTCTGTTTTCGGAACATCCGGCCGCTTCACCTGGACATAATGGTCGCGTTCACCAAAACAACATGATTACTGATTAGTGATGGATCAGTAACCAGTGATCAAGTCGTTCTGGTGAACGCTCATGATACATACGCTGTCCTAAAATTAATCGGCTTGGAACCTATCGGCTTGAACCTGTCTTTGCGCTTTAGGTAAAAAAAAATGTTATTTAATGTGACTCCTACTTTTCTTGAACAGGCGGGATGTTAAATCCATTTCGCCCACTACCGCAATTGCAGCCCTGCACGCTACATTCTTAGCTAGGATTCTACTGAATTCGTTATTAATAATTTATATTTAAATAATTTTGATTATTTTTATCGATATTTCAGCCATTGATATATGCCAGCAGCAATCCAACAATATCTTATGAAGGTAGCGTACTATATTACCGCTCCTTTTTTCTGATCATGATGGAAAAAGGTTTGCATCATGATTAGTGATCATAAACGTTCAACACAACTATCGTATGAAATCCATCAGTGATCAGTTATTATGTTGTTCTGGTTAACGCAACCAATGTGTTTCCAACAACTTTATCAACTTCTCTCGCTCACTATAACTTACTTGTTCAGTATATTATTGTCTCTATTATTGAGAAAATTCTAAAATGTTTATTTCCATTATTTTCTTTTGAAAGTTATAATAACAGACATCCATCTCTATATTTTCGTGTTCCAAATTTTACTTCCTAAACTTCCTTTCCTAAAGTTTCACTTACTAACCTTTCTTCTCCTTAAATTTCACTTCCCAATCAATCCTCTTCTCAACTTTCATTTTTTAGAAATTCTTCCTGTTGGGTCAAAACCCAATTAGTAGATATTTGTTAATAATTGAATTCCGCGCCTTCTGAATGTTAGTTAAGATAACAGCTGTTACTGATGTTACAGTTGATGCTGCCAACTCGTACAAACGAATGAGTGGCAGAAAAAGGAGAGATCAGACGAAGAAAAGACTTGAAGTTGAATAGCCACGAGGAGTTAAAGTGAGGAGGAAAAAACCTACGAATTATCATTAAAGAATTTATACATTTAATCTAGCACCATCCGACTAATTATTTATACTCAAGAAAAAGCTCTTGTTTCAACATTTTGGCGACCGTGACAGGACCTGTGCTAGTTTATTTGGTAATTTTTTGTGATGGTTTTGGCTATGTTCCCCGCCATTTTTTAACTTGCTCAATTTTCGCACGCGCTTTTACGATCTTTGCCCTGCCAATTTTTTCGTACATTCGCGCATCGCATTCGCTGCCGGTCTACCCAGCGTCTGCTTTACATTGTCGTTCGCACATCTGCACTAGAGCTCGGCGCAGCTTTTGTGCATATATCGGAGCCTTTGCCGGTTACACTGGCTTCCCGCTGCAGCAGTCCCTGCCACTGTTCGCGGCCGCTGCTGGTCAACATATAGCCTGGACATCGTTGGAGTGGACATCATCCTCCAAGTCTCACAGTCATAATTGGAGTCGACATCTCGGTCCTCCAACTATAGTTGGAGGACCCCAGCAGGGAGCATCCCCAGCATACCTAACCTCAATCGGCCACAGCGCATTGGTTTGCACTCTCCTCCTTGGTCAGCCGTTTGCACCGCTGTTCGGCTTGCCAAAACTTTCCACTACATCTCGTCGTCTCGCTCGCTCTCACATACCTTGTCAAGCAAGGCATTGCCAGCTCGAAAATAAATAAAGTAAACAATCATCTACAAAATGCCTTCGCTGGAGCAACTTAAAACTCAGCGAACGAGTGCTCGGAAGAACCTTATGCGTATGAGCAAATCAGTGGATCCTGGTTTGAACTTATCACCGTTGGAACTATCTTGCCGTTTGTCGATTTTGGAATCGTATTTTAAACTCGCTTTATCCACTCAGGAAGCCATAGAGCAGATGGATCCAGCTGAGCTGCATCGCAATAGCCGTTTCGACTTAGAGGAGTTATTCATCCACGCCAAGGTCTGCGTTCAAGAACAACTTGGACCAGACGCAAATAGCACTGGCATTAACGAAACCACTGTTAATTTGGACAATACGTCTGCAGTCAAGCTTCCGCGTTTAGCGTTGCCAACATTTGACGGCAAGTACTGCGAGTACCAAAACTTCATTACGTCGTTCAATCAAGTCGTAGGCCACCAGCCATCAATGTCTAAGATCGAGAAGTTCAACCAGTTGTTAAACTGTCTTCGAGGACCCGCCCTAGAAACGGTTCGAGCATGCCAGGTGACCGCAGACAACTACACGAAGGCTCTGGATCGCTTAAAGCAGCGCTACGACAACCCAACTCTCGTATTCTTGGACAACATATCGTCGCTCTTCGCTTTGCCAACTGCCGCCAAGTCAAATGGTCAGCAGTTGCGCAGCCTAATCGATAATGCATCCGCATTGTACAACTCGTTGCGTTCGTTGGGCACCGAGTCACAAATCTGCCAGGCCATGCTTATCTCCATAGTCATGGGAAAGACGGACCAGGAGACCAAGAGGAAGTGGAATGAGTCGCTGGATTGTACCATCTTGCCTTCGTGGGATAACTGCGCCCAAGTCGTCGAACGTCATTGTCAATATTTGGAATCTGCTGAAGCCTCTATGAGCCAACAAGGTTGCCATAGGTCCCGCTCGCAGAGAAACCAGGCAAGTCTGTCCTTCAATTGTACAACACAAACTTGCAACATCTGTCCAAATACAGACCACAAGACCTTCAGATGCCCAGAACTAACCAATCTCGCCCTAGATAATCGCCTCAATGCAGTAAAACGCCACAAGCTATGCATTAATTGTCTTGGCAAGGGTCACCTTGTCGCCAACTGCCCGTCAACGCAGAGATGCCGCACCTGTGCGTTAGCGCATCACACGCTGCTTCATCGACTCTCACCAGGGTCGGTCGCAGCTCCCTTGTCACAACCTCAAGCGGAGTCTGCACAAGTTTCGGACGCAGTCACACATACTCACACGGAACCGCGTTCCGACTGCGTCATCCTGGCCACAGCTCTGGTCATGGTCAAGGATGCATCTGGATGCTACAAAATAGGAAGAGCACTTCTGGATTCCTGTTCTCAGGTGAACTTCATATCCGAGGAGTTCGCCCAAAGTCTTCGACTGCCAAGGAGCAAACGCAACCTAGAGATTCGTAGCATTGGGGAGACACAAACTCAAATGAAACACCATGCAACCACCAATATCAAGTCGAGGCACAATGAATTCGAGTTACTCCTTGATTTTTGTGTGACATCACACATCGCCTATCACCCAGATTCGGAAATTGACATCTCTTCGTGGAACCTTCCGCAGCACTCATCGCTGGCCGACGAAAACTTTAACAAGTCTCGCCGCATCGATTTGCTTTTAGGCACGGAAACCTTCTTCGATATCTTAGCAGTCGGACAAGTTAAATTAGGAAAGGATCTGCCCGTACTCCAGAAAACGCTACTTGGATGGATAGTGTCTGGTCGATGTCGAGCTCATCCCAGGACACTACATCAGTATTCATCTATCGCACTAGACCAGATTGACGAAAATCTGGAACGGCTATGGCGCATCGATCATGTGGAGATTCCCGAGAGTACACTTACGCCGGAGCAGCAAAACTGTGAGGAGTTCTATACAAAAACGGTACGACGCAGCTCAGATGGTCGATTGGAAGTACGACTGCCATTTAAGGATGCACCTACCGCTCTTGGAGCCTCATTCGACACCGCCAGAAGGAGAATCTTATCGCTCGAACGCAGCCTAGGCAAAAGGCCTGAGGTAAGGGCCAAATATGTCAAATTCATGCAGGAGTTTCAAGACCTGGGACACATGAGTCTCGTGAGTCATCCGCAGTTAAACACTCCGCATTATTATATTCCGCACCACTGCGTGCTTAAGCCTAATAGCACATCAACGAAGCTTAGAGTGGTTTTGACGCATCGTGCAAGACAACGTCAAAGAAATAGCTCAACGATCTCTTAATGGTCGGACCGACCATTCAGCCAGATCTTTATACATTACTCCTTTGTTTTCGTATACATCGCTATGCAATCACTGCTGATGTGGTTAAGATGTTCCGCCAAGTCAACGTGTCACCCGAGGATCGCAGATTCCAATACATCCTTTGGAGAGATTCGCCATCGCAACCATTAAGCACCTTCGAATTGAATACCGTAACGTATGGTATGGCGGCTGCGCCGTATCTGGCCATACGCAGCATGTCATATCTAGCCGACACCTTCATGGACAAATTGGAAATTGGGGCTAAAGCCATCAAATCGTCGTTCTACGTAGATGACTTCCTGGGTGGACCGGATACTGTAGAGGAGCTACATCAAATCAAAAGGGAAGTCACAACGATTCTACAGGATGGCCAATTGGGACTCGCAAAATGGCATTCGAATCACGGTAAATTTGTCGATGACAATACAATCAAACACTTGCAGTTGGACGACGAAATGCTAACTAGCACGCTTGGCCTAAAATGGGATCAAGTACGGGACACCTTCATGTTTTCTTTCTCTCCAAGAGTAGAGTCAGACCATGTTACCAAGCGCACGATCTTGTCTATAGCATCGTCGCTGTTTGATCCGTTGGGATTAGTTACTCCCATCATCATCGTGGCAAAAATCATTCTGCAGGAGCTGTGGCTACTAAAACTACACTGGGACGAGTCAGTACCCCAAGGAATCCATACAGCTTGGATGTCACTGCTTACGTCGCTTACGTCGTTGGAGTCTATAGCAATACCACGATATTGTCTCCAACCGGCTATATGCACTCTTCAGATACACGGTTTTGTGATGCCTCCATCAGAGCGTATGGATGCTGCATCTACGCTCGCACACTTGGATCAGATGGGCTAATCAAGGTACAGCTAATCACATCCAAGTCCAGAGTTGCTCCCACCAAGAAGCTATCTCTGCCTAAATTAGAGCTGTGCGGAGGACATCTGTTAGCACAACTTTATCAGAAAATCATTAGAATATTCGCAGACAGAGAGCCAACCTCGTACTTATGGTGCGACTCTCAAATTGTTCTACATTGGAACCGCCAACACTCAGCCACATTATCTACCTTTGTCGGCAATCGAATTGCTGAAATTCAAGAAAGTACGTCAGATTGCCACTGGAGACATGTTCCAACCCACTGTAACCCGGCTGATATCCTGTCCAGAGGCTGCACCATCGCCGAGTTGGAACAATCGATATGGTTTGAGGGCCGGAGTTTCTACGCCAAGATCAGCAATATTGGCCTAAGGACAGTAAAGACAACATTGAAATTGATCTGGAAACTGTGCAACTGGAGAAAAGAAAATCCACCTTTGCCGTACAAACGATCCGTAATCAACTGCTTGAGGGAATCTATAAATTCAGTTCATATCATCGCTGCCTACTAGTCGTCGCCTGGATGTACAGGTTTATTCAGCGCTGCCGTAAACGCACGTCATTCCAATCGCCATCGCCAACGCCAGCATTGCAGCGGGCGCTACATTGCATCGTCTGGAATATTCAAAACAATCACTTTGCACAAGAAATGTCATCGGTCCTGAAGGGTCTGCCGATTCGCACTAACCCTAAAAATCTCAGTCTCTTTCTTTAGGTCACAGATGGTTTCCAACTTCTAAAGGTCGGAGGGCGCCTGGAGTTAGCAGACTACCCAGAGACCCAAAGGCATCCTGTCCTGCTCCCAGCTAAGGATCCCTTTGTATCACAGTTCGTTCGCCGTCTCCATCTCCAAAACTATCACGCCGGACCAAGGACACTCGTCGCTTTAATTCGACAACAGTTTTGGATAGTAAACGCAAGGGACTTAGCGCGACAGGTCGTTCGTTCATGCATACATTGTCGCCGCTATCGACCAACTCTCGAAAAAACAGCTAATGGGGCAATTGCCCAAGGAGCGTATCACACCGTCTCGGCCATTTTCAAGATGCGGAATAGACTTTTGCGGACCAATCAACGTTTATTTGCGCATTCGGGGTAAGCCTCCCACCAAGGCATACCTAGCCGTCTTCGTTTGCTTTGCCACGAAAGCTATACATGTCGAAGTGGTATCAGACCTCACGACGGATAACTTCATTGCATCACTCAAGCGCTTCATTGCCCGACGCGGACTACCCTCGGACATATTTTGTGACAACGCTACAAACTTCGCAGGAGCTAACAACAAACTAGAAGCCTTGAAGCAGTTTCTTTTTAAGGAAGAAACGACTGAATCAATCCATAATTTTTGTCGCACTGAGTTCATTAACTTCCATTTTATTCCGCCCAGGGCTCCACATTTCGGGGGCATATGGGAAGCTGCAGTCAAAAGCGTCAAGGGACTGCTCAATCGCACTCTTCGAGACACCAGACTAACATTCGAGGAGTTGGCCACAGCAGCTGCTGACGTCGAGGCTATCTTGAACTCTCGTCCATTAACGCCGCTATCAACAGACCCAAACGACCTGGCCGCTCTCACGCCTGGTCACTTCTTAGTGGGCGACGCACTCCGAGCTCTACCAGAACTTCCACCAAGTGACGACAATCTGGACAAGTTGGATCGATGGAAAAGGGTCAGCGCCATAAAGCATCACATCTGGAGTCGCTGGAGCCACGAGTATATAAACGAGCTCCAAGTTCGCACAACCTGGACGAAGACTGCACCAAATCTAGCTGTCAACGACATGGTCATTGTTCACGAGGATAATCTTCCCCCACAACGGTGGCTTCTTGGCCGCATAGTCAGTACCATCGCAGGATCGGACAACATCGTGCGTGTAGCCAACGTACGCACGACCAAAGGAATCATCCGCCGTCCTATACGAAAACTCGCCTTATTACCTGTCTCTTGAAAGTCAATCGAGGGGGCCGGTATGTTGGGTCAAAACCCAATTAGTAGATATTTGTTAATAATTGAATTCCGCGCCTTCTGAATGTTAGTTAAGATAACAGCTGTTATTGATGTTACAGTTGATGCTGCCAACTCGTACAAACGAATGAGTGGCAGAAAAAGGAGAGATCAGACGAAGAAAATACTTGAAGTTGAATAGCCACGAGGAGTTAAAAGTGAGGAGGAAAAAACCTACGAATTATCATTAAAATTTATACAATTAAACTAGCAGCATCCGACTTATTATTTATACTCAAGAAAAAGCTCTTGTTTCAACACTTCCTTTAAACTTTCATTTCCTAACCTTTATTTTTCTAATCTTTCAGTTCCTAGCCTTTCTTCTTCTAAGCTTCGTAACCTTTCCCCTCCTAAACTCTCACTCCTTTTTTTTTTGCACTCGGACTCCCAATCAAATTAATTAGGTTCCTTAGTATTTTCAAAATTCTCAACAGTAATCACTTTTAAAGTTTCTAAATAAATTTTCAGATTGCACGCTTCCATAAAGTCTCTGCCCAGCACAATATAATAGTTCACAGATTCATTTCCCAACACAATTAAATATAGACAAGTAAAAAAGCAACAGTCGAGTGTGTTCGACTGTAAGATACCCGGTACCTAAACGATTGTACTTTACATTAAAAGGCAATTTGAAATAATACAAACATATATATACATATATAATACTACTTCGATACTTCTTAAAATAAATCGCTGCTCCCATGCATAGCCTAGCGGTCTAAGCGCTGGGCAAACGTTTTTTATGCAAGAAAGCTCCGAGTTCAAACCCCACTTAATCCAAGCATTTTTTTTACATTTTTTTTTCAGATTCTTATTCATTTTTTCTCCTCTTTATTCAATTAATACATCTTATATCAGTTCTGTCCAAGTTGGGTTATGAAAGTGCATTTTTTTTTTCACCAGTCGATCTCTTTTCTCTTTCAAACACTCTCCGCTACAATAAAAAGTTCGACTCTTTATTGATAAAATATGAAAGCCACTAGATGAAACAATCGCCGCCTATTATGTAATATAGAGCTTAGCCGAGGGGTCTAAGTGCTGGGCAATCGTTCCTTTATGCAGGCAAAGTCTGAGTTCTAATCCCGCAAACTCAAAAGAATCTTGTTTTTTAATTTTGTTTTACTAGTTTTTTCAGTTTTTCTTCTTTTTATTCAGTGAATACATTTTATTTCAGTTCTGCCAAAATAAGGTAATACTAAAAAATTTTGTTATTTATCGTAAGTTATTGTTTACAATCATATTGAAGTGGTTTTGCGGCATTTTTGGGTCAACAGTTGTCGAAGCTGAGTTAGTATGAAAATCTTCGCTTCATATGTAAGGTAATAGCCCAGTTGTCAAAGCGGCCAATGCATTTAAGTTTTGCAGGATTCATTTCCGACACAAAACCAAAATATTTCCTTTTTTGGATTTTTATTCGAAAATTTTTTTTCTAGTTGTTCTCCGGGTATAATTACAAAAAAAAAGAAAGAAGTCTTAACGCGGTCAGGACTTGAACCCACGATCTAGACGGCTACAGGCTACGCAGCTTGCAATAGCAAGGTCTTAGGGGTGTATACAAATTCTAACCTTATTGCTAATATCTTTCATGTTTATCTTCCGATTTTACTGACATTTTCAGAAAAGTCCGCAAATGCATATTTATTTTTTTTACCTTTTTTATTTTAAGCCGAAAATAACGACTATAGCTTATAAAAAGCTTTTTATGATTTTCGAGGGTGGAAGTGGGCGTGTCCAAATTCTAAAACAAATTTGATCTGCGTGCAACAGATTCCAATGTTGTCATCAAATGTGGTGGCTCTAGCTCTTAAAGTCTCTGAGATCTGTTTACCAAGACGGGCTGACAGACGGACATGGCTAAATCGACTCGGCTGGTGATGCTGAACATGAATATATATATGGGGTCAGAGAGGTCTCCTTCTGCCTGTTACATACATTCTCGGTTGGCACAAACTTATAATACCCTTGTACCCTATGGGTACCGGGTATAAAAATGATTTACTGAGACTGACTTCAGTGAAGCGACTTTACATTTGGCTGCTACTAGTACTGTGTCGATGTCCATTCCTCGTTTAATACGAAGGTAGGTGACTGCTGCGAAGGCGTTTCGCTCGCTGGAGTAGTGTCGAGGAAACTTCAGCGGCTTGATGCAGGACGGTTTTCCATTAGTGCCATGCCGCAAGTAGTGTTTCGGGTAGTTCTTCGTTCCAGCCAATGCCTGCACGCCATACTTTCTGCAGCATCATTTTTAAGCCGATTGTGTAGCAAGATAACAGGCCCAACGGATCGAAAATATACTTGAAAACGTCGCTTAAGGGTTCCCAGTACATATTATTTCAGGGCCACCAAGGTCCTTTGAATGTTGCCCATCTATTTGACATTCTCCAAAATGTTTGAGGGTGGAGGTTGAATTTGAGATCCAATTTCTTATGGTGAAACCTCCCTTGGCGTGGACATCTCGGACTTCGGATGTTACCGCAATCGCCTCAGAGTCGCCTGTATAGCTGTCTATGAGATCTTCCACATAATGAGCCTTTGTAATAAACTCGTAGGCTCGGGGACATTGATTTTTAAACTCCTGTGCTTTTTTGTCACACACATAGCGAGCTATACAAGGTGCACAGCGAATTCCAATGTTATTGCACGCATGACGAAGATGCGTGAAGTTTTGTTGTCCTTGCAAACTAATCTTACTGTAGTTGGCTTATTTGGATTTAGCGCGATGAAGATGGGAAGATACCATACGTTACTTCTTTCGGCTGTTATTTTCTCGGGTTCTAGTTCAAACGCATAGCCTCTTTTTTACTAGATTGTCGATTGATCTTTTTTTTTTTTGAAAGAATTTCGGATCCTTGTTGATTTTGATCGAAGACATTCGAGGCGTTTTAGAGCGGCTGAGTAGCTTTCTGGGAGAATTACATTCTTGTCTCGCCAGAGCAACCCAATTTGAAAACGACCGCTTACCTTTTTTCATGTGTCTTCTGGAATTTCTATAACCTTTTCATCGTCTTTTGAGTGGAGCTCCCGTGGTGTAACAGAATCCACGTTGAAGCTTTCCTTAATTGTCTTGCTGATTTTACTCCAGTTGCAAACTCAGTGATGAAAAGAATAATAGCGGATGGCCTTGCTTGTGCCTTGAATGCTCCATCCTAAAGATCATTTTGCGTCTTCTTTTACGAATTTCACGGGGAACTGCCAGAGTCCAGTTAGACGATTAGAAGCATTGGCTCAGCATTCAATAGGACCTTACTGGCAATCAATGTAGGTGATTGTATCTGGGCTAAGCATATTAATGTCAACGGTTTGGTAGCTTTAGGGGCTTTACAGAGTGTACGTTGTTGAGCCACAATTTCCTTCCACTACCCATCTCCGATATCTGCATCTGGGCTCAGAGAGACACTTCTTCCGTACGGGTGGTGTCTCCGGTCCATTGCAGGCAAAGTGCTTCGGTTGAAGTGGAAACCTTGAGAAGTTTTAGTATTCCCTCGTCGATTAGTGTAACGGTTAAGCCCTCATCCAAGGAAGCAAATGTGTTGATCTTTACTCCGTTCCCATATAGTGTTACTGTCAAAATTTGAAAATATTGTTCTTCGATGTCGCCTTCCTTTTGGTGGGCACTGACGAGCTTAGGTCTAGGTGCATCATTATGTTAGAGAGGGTGATGCTTTGATTGCCAATTATCGACGCCACAATCACGCTTGGAAAAGTATTTACTCCGGTGGTCCTTTAGGCATCTATAGCAAGCCTTGATTACGCGATATCTCTCCGGGACGGTCAAACTGAAAATCTTATCGCATTGGGCGGCGTGATGTTCAGTGGACTTGACTTCTTGTTGCTTCAGATCCGTAAATTTCCTCATTCCTGTTCCCAATCGATGAGTGTGTATTAGTGTTTACGCCGCTGGTTCATGAGTTTGGTCCAGGAATGACGGTGGAAGCTGCTTCTGCTAAATTATATAGCCAATCGCTGAAGGATTTGACGACAGGGATAGATGCACTCCTTGGGTGCAAGGACAAACTTAGTTTAGATTGAGTGGGTAACTTGTCAACAAGCTCACGCAGGAGCATTGGTTTGTCGAGATGTGTGTGCAAGTGGCAGATTACCATAGTGCCGCATGCGTGGCGGACCGCCATCGCCAAGTCTATGAGAGATTCCACTCTGTTCTTATGTACATTAATTTTTCGAATCGATTATCGATTAGCCGATCAAGAATTTGCCCTGGTCGCCCAAAGAAGGTTTTTAGGGTCTTGATTACTTCCGGAACAAGTGCTGGCAATAGCAACTAATCACGGACCAATTCGAAATCTTTTCCCTTTAGGCACTTCTGGAGCTTCTGGAGTCGAAGCATGTTTTCTGCGTTGGAAAAAATCAACCACTGAGCAGTTATTCCCGTACATACTGATGAAGATTGGCCAGACTGCTGCGTTTCCATTGAAAGTCGGCAGATCTGCAGGTAATATTGGCCGTGCTGCTAGTTCGGATGCAGTAGGTCCAAATGATAGAATTTACGTTGACTGTATCCCCTGCTGCTGTGCAAGTAGTGTGTATTTCTGTTCGATGTATTTCCTTTCAGCTTCGCGAGCTTCTTCTAACATCGCCATCATCAAGTTATTTGAGTTTGGAGTAACTGTTGTTAGATATAGTTTAGGTTTAGTTTATAACTCGTTCTTGTTCTTTGTTTTTTTTTTTTAATCTTCTTCGGTTGCGCTCTCGTTACAAACTGATCTGCTGCTCGCAGGCAGCGCACTTTCAACCCCCGTTTCAGCCAAGAGAGGCGCTCTCTTGAGAGAGTTGCATGCTTTCTCGAGAGAGCGTAAGTTCTCGGATAGTGTGACCAGTACTTATATAAATTGGCCTGCTACACTCTGTAGGCATATTGAGAAAATATAAGTTTGTTTCGATGCATAGAAATTAGTAGGCCTAAATGCATGCGGGTCTCTTCGTAAACTTCACAATGGCGTCAGTGTTTTTCTAGTTCGCTTGTCACTGACGCGATCTGCTACACCAAAGTTCTTACACTTATATGACTTCTTTACTTGTGTGTGTGTACGTAGGTCTCTATGTATGCAGATGTTTCAGTGTATTTCGCAACTGGGTTTGGCGTCACTTTGTGTGGGTAGTGTTACTTCCAGTGTTAGGTCATAACAGTGGGTTGGCCAAGATCCAGAAGGGTACAACTTTTTTCCTCTCAAGTAGCCGTATGTATTTAAATTACGGCGGTGACAAGTTAACATAACACTGTATGAAATAATAAAAGATAAAAGCATGTTCTGTTTACATTACACAGCATTTTATATAGGTCTACTATTAAAAATAATGTAATCTAATATATAATGTATACTAATTATAATGTATACTAAATCATTTGCTCATTTCGCATCAACTCAGCTCTGTGTAAAGTCGCATCAGCAAAAAGTTGATGCTATTTAAAGCGGCTGTGTAAAAACGCTATTACATTTAAAAATGTTTTGGGTTCACTTGAGTAGGTAAAACTTTATATTTTCTGGCTTAAAACATATTGATTGGTTTTATATTCTAAATCATCCGCCTTAACATGTAAAACAAACGTTTTTACACCTATCTCTATTTATTTGCTACCAATTCGCTTCAAACAAACAAAATCAAATCGAAGCACTGCAATATTCTGCTAAATTCTCGAGGATGGTCATCCAAAATCTTTTTATTTTTTTTCTTTTTTTTTATTCTTTGCTGTTGTTTATTGAATCTTATCCTTTACGAGACTAATAATATGTGTATCAAATCTTATATAAATAACCTAACCAACAGTCATATGACTGGCACAGAGTTAAATGACCCTGATAATTATTGCTGGGTTGGATGGTCGTTTCGATGCAGGCGGGTTCTGCTGGAAACCCGAGTCAAGCCTCTTGCCAGATGATTTGGGTGCACAGTAAGTTTTTTATTGTAGGTCGCCTTTTGTTTGTCTATTTTATCTTTTACTGCAAGAATGCCGAGATCCATTTGCATGTTTAGGTTGCGAATATACCATGGTGCCCCAGTGATAGTACACAGGATTTTCGATTGTGCTCGCTGGATGATGTCTATTTTGCTGCTGCTCGTGTTCCCCCACAACTGCGAGCCATATGTCCAGATAGGCTTGAGAGTGGAGTTGTAGAGCAAGACCTTGTAGTCCAGACGCAGTGGCGATCGGGCGTTTAAAATCCAGAGGAGGCTGCTGGCTTTTAGTTTTAGATGGAGTTTCTTGCATTCGATGTCTTCGCCAGGTTAGTCGTCAGTCGAGGTGGACGCCGAGATACGTTACTTCGTTGACTTGGGGAATCTGCGTACTACTCAAGAATATTGGAGAGCATGTTTGCCTGTTGAGAGTAAAAGTTATGTGTTTACATTTTTGTTCGTTAATTTTAGTACGCCAGTCAGATAGCCACTTCTCAACTACCATGGAGTGATTTGCTAGCTGTGTTGTTGCTCGGGTTGGACACCTCGAGCGGCTTAGGATCGCAGTGTCGTCAGCGAACGTGGATGTTGTTAGCCACTCGTTCGTAGGGATATCCGCTGTATAAAGGACAAACAGAGTAGGCCCAAGTGCACTTCCATGTGGAACTCCAGCTTTGATAGTGTAGTTGCCAGATGTTGTTGCGTTGCACCTTACTGCGAAGACTATTGTAAAGATACGACTCAAGTAGCTTATGAGTGTATGTAGGCAAGTGTATTTTGATTTTATGCATGAGGCCATTTAGCCAGACTCGATCGAAAGCTTGAGATACATCGAGGAATATTGCGCTGCAGTATTCCCGATACTCGAAGGCTGTGCGTATCTCTGATGTTATTCGGTTGACTTGTTCGATGGTTCCATGGTTTTGACGGATGCCAAATTGATGAGCCGGGATAACATTGTGTGCTTCCTGATATGGTATTATGCGTGTTAGCAGGCATTTCTCGAACAGTTTGGACAGACACGATAATAGACTTATTGGGCTGTAGGATGACGGGACTGTGTGGTCTTTTCCGGGCTTCGGTATCATTATGATGACAGATTTTTTCCATTTCCTTGGGTAGTAGCCGAGACATATAATCCCATTGAAGATTTTACAAATAACCTCTATAGCAGAGTTTGGAAGTTCAATTATCAGTTTTGGAGTTATTAAGTCATCGTCCGGAGCCTTTTTTGGTTTCAGGTTCCCAATGACTTTTGCGATATTATTTGGCTGAAACAATGTTGGTAAAGACAAATAATTGGTTTGAATTTGCGGTAGGACAAGTGGACTAGTGGCCGGGTTTGGCTGGAAAACGCTTCGGAGGTGTAAAGCAACTGTTTCGGCTCTATCTTCGCCGCTGCGGGCCCAGCAACCTGATGATTTCCTTATCGGGGTAACTGTTTCGATTGGAGAGCTTAGGTTTGGGTGAGCCCTCCACTAAGGATGCCTTGTACTGGTTGGCGAAAGTTTTTCGATGTACCGTAGTTGTGCGTTTTCAGCGTCTTGTTTCAGAGCTCTATTTAGTAAGCGAGTGGCTTCCTTAAAACGTTGTTTTGAAGATGGCGATCTGTTGGTTTGCCAAGCACGTCGCAGACGCCTCTTTTCCAGGACAAGCTGTTCAATTTGTTGATTAGTTTTGAATTTGAAACTGATCGAAGTGTGCAGTATGTCCTAGTATGTCCATACTCCTGGCAATTTGTGCCCTGCACTGGGCCGTTTCTTTTATGTGGATCTTCCACCGTAACTCTTCGGTGCAATAGGAATTGCAGGCTATAAATGGAATGCACTTCGTTTTTCTTTAAGGCTCTGCTGTCGGGCTCCAGCTTAAAGAGTGGTTGCGGCTTTTTATTTTTGTTTATAATGTTGCAAACGTACTTTGCTGAAAACCCCTTTTCTTTAAGGCATCTATAATTTCGTTGGGAGCTACGTCGCGCTCGATCCCGTATAATACTACTTGCAAGCCCTTGCTGCTTTTTAATTGGTACGTGTAATAATTTTTCTTAGCTTCATCCAGGTATTTGGACACTGCTCGGAAATGTTCTTCAGATTTTGTTTGCAGTTTCGTTTCTTGTATATTCCCTTTAGTAAGCGGAACAACATGAAAATTTCCATCCCCGACCAGCGCAACAATTTTGTTGACCAGGGCGTTCGAGGTTTTCTCCCTAATGTAAATTGGTGGGGGCTTCGGTTTCTTTTGGGTCTCTTGACCCAGTTCCTGTTGTTCATCCGCTAAAAGGGCAAATCTGTTGTTATTAGATCTCCGGGGTTGATCGTTGTTTCTTTGGACACGGTTTATTTTTGGCTTATTACCGACCGCGTTGTTCTGCGGGCTAAGCTTACGCTTCATTTGGATGTAGCGATCTATGCCGGTCTGTATAGCCGGGGCCGCTTGTTGAACATTTGGAGCTTGCAGTTTTGGTTGTTATTGTATTCGCAGTCGATGGCATCGTAGTCGTTACCGCGATACTGGCCGTTGCTGTAGTTGTTGCTGTTGCTTTTTCCGCCGTTACTGTAGTTGCACTGTTGTTGTTGCTGTTGCTTTTGCTGCAGTTGCAGAAATTTTTTCAGTGCTTGTTGTTGGGGTTTTGCACTGAGAAGTTCATGATGTAGGAGCAGGAGTGAAAATAGCAGGTGAGCAAGACCGTGCTCTTTGGCTATCGACCGCCAAACGGTTGCTCTTTGTCGCCGTTTCGTTGTTGTCGCGCGTTGAGAAATACTAGAAATAACCGTTACTTGGGCTTCTACGCTCTTTTTTTTGTTCGTCGCTCGTTGAGCTATTTCGCGTGGCACTTATTTATATAAAATAATTATGCACTTGTTTTAATCATATCACTAATTTTGTGTGTCGAAAACTATTAATTTTTTTCTGTTTTAGCGTCTTTTCGCTTATCTTGAAATACTCCAGTATTTTAAACTTTATTTTTGTCTTCAAATCATCCACTTTCTATAATTTTCCCGGAGCTCGCTCAAAATACGTCCGCTCTCTACGGAAGTACGATACCTTTTTTAAATCGACTGACAAAACATTTAACATTCGCCCTGATCTATATACATTCTAAAAAAAAAAGTATAGATTACTGACGACGTCGTAAGTTCCTTCCCTAACTCTATCTAATTTCATATCGTTTTTGAAATTGTAAATATTTTTGCCCCAAAGATGAAACTAGCACCAACGCAGCGTTTTGTGGACGCCACTGCATAATGCTATGCTCCTTAATTTGTGGCAATTCAAATGTAAGCAATGCCGGATTAGTTGTTCGTCCCATATATAAGCCGCCGACGAATGTAGATGTTGCAGTGGAATCGCCCACATTCAATTTGTAAAAATATGTTGCAGAGGAATTGTTATGAAACTAAATTAGTAATTCATAATATATGGTCAAATCTCGAAGTAAACGAAAACATGTTGACAACCAATTGAGGTATAATTTTTTGTTTAATAATTTCTTGATTTCCTGTTGCAGTATAAACATGTATCATTTAGGTGAATTAATTAACTTATTTAGGGCCGGTTCCTATCCTCCCTGTTAAATTTTTGAGGCTAGATAAAGTACCGGCTTAGAAAATTTTATTTCCTATCGTATAAATGTTTGAGCTAACTTAGCCGAGACCCAGAATCCCTGTAAAATATTTTCCGGCCCGGAAACAAAATTATTTCCGATAACCGATAACAATAAAAAGAGTCGGACAGCTGTCTTGAATGCTTGCATTTATTTGAATGATTCTACCTATCTCTTTGGCGATGGCTGAAACAGAGATAGATGTTGCCACTCCTCCACAAGTGCCGATACCTTTCCCGCTTCACTGCAGCAAACTCTGGTCTGTTTTTCTTCTTAAAATGATCTTCCACGGCCGTTGTACTCCTTACTGAGCAGTAAATTTAAGAGCAAAACTTTCCAGGATTTGACTTGGAGACGTTTTCCGCGATCTTTGTTTCCCGACATTTTTCCAATTTGTATATTTTTTCCACCCAAGTGACAGTTTACTGCTTCACAGCAATAATCGATAAATAACAGAAAAGTTAACAGTGCTATGTTATTCTTTCACAGTCGGATAAATTTTGGAAGGGCTGGAAATCAAATTGTTTTTATCTGGTGACTAATTTTTCCCAACAATCGAAAATTGAAGCAAATATTTTATTTTCGAATTCGAATTGGGTTCAAAAAAAAAATTGAAGAATTACATAAATGCTAAATTGATCTACTTACTTATGGTGTGAAATAAACATCAATATACCAACCGAGTCAACTATTTTTTCTTTTACAAATTAGATCCGATACAAATTAGATCCGATACAAATTAGATCCAAAAAAAAATTTACTTTTTATTTTACAAAGACAGACTTGCCCATTTCTCAAATCGAAAGAAACTTGTAAGTGTTTATACGGTAGCAGCGTTTTATCGCCTTCGCAAAGGAAAGTGATAGAATCGTGTGAAAGTGACAACAAGAGCAAGCCTGATTATTTAGATTATGTTATACAGCTTAGCCGAGGGGCCGATATCGAGTTGGTTATGACACTTAATATGATATTAACTTCGATCGATAGAGATAGCTTCTTTCTTGACGTTGACGTTTAGGGTAAATAATCGATGATTGTATCGATATACTACCTGAAAAAGCCCAAAAATGTTGGCTTGACGGCATCGCATTATAGGCTGGATGACCACTTTTTGTGGCCAAAAACCCATTTTTCGAAAGTCCCTAATACCCAGCAAACAATACGAGCGTTTTCTGACGGTTTTCTGAGGCTTTTTTTTTTGAGCATTTACTGTTATTATGAGTAAAAAAGAGTCAGAAAAGAGTGGGTGTGAGTAAAATCTGCCTATTTTCTGACACATATATAAACTGAAACCGGTCAGAAAAGAAACATTTTAGCAACCAATATGAGCGCACTCGGACACTTTTCGGCCATTTTTTTTAAAGAAAATAAGATCCAGAAAAGATAGTTTTTTCTATGAAAACGATCGCACTTTATGCGTGGACTATTTCTGAGTCAAATGTGATTTTTTTCTGATAAAAAGAAGCACTGAAAGCCCTCAGAAGGACACATAAAATACTCCTATTAGGCACTTCAATCGCCTCCTGAAAGGTTCTTTTCATATGCCTACTGAAGTTTAAATTCATAATTCATAATTTATTTATTTTCTTTATCAAAATGCGATTTGCTATGACACATTACATATTACAAAGCAGGTGTCTTGGACATTTCCTCAAGGCGTGCTAGCACACCATCAACTAGTTTTTGAATAATGTTGATGAGCTCGTTTTCCCGTTCATGTTGCCGTTCAAGTCATGGTGTTCATGGCACTCGAACTGACCAATACCGGACGCGCTGTGATTGCTTTTTCATTCTCGCTCGTGTTCATCTCCATAGTCTCATCTTTTGGTAGTGCCTCAACCTCTAGAGTGGGCCCCGCTTCTTTTCTTGACTTCCTGTTATCACTCCCCCCCCGCGTTGGTCTCCTTTTTAGGCCCTGGAGCATCTTTTTAGAATATAGCCCTACCACTTTTTTAAAGTTTTTTGTAAGTTTATCAAATTTTTCCTTCCTTTTTTTCCGAATAAACGTCAAACTTGTGTATTAGAGCTCGAAAAAAACACCGATGTGAAATCGATAGTATCATGATACCATTATAGAAGGTAGTCTCGTCGGAAAAATAAGGCCCTCGTTCGGAAAAATAAGGCCCTAGTTCGGCTGTCAAAGTTCGTGTGAGAGAAACGAATGTATACGACAATATATGGTGTTTGGGGTTAAAACTGGCCTATTATAATAATAAGTTGGAGCTTTTTCTTTATAATTTAATTTTGAATTTGCGAGCTCGATTCGGCGTAGCTTAATTTTGGAAATGCTGGTTCCGGCTCTGCTTTTCTTTCCGAAACAGCATCATTCGTCCCCTTATTGGTTGTCGACTTCCACGGTGAAGCACTAAAATGCGTGTCGCAAAATGTGCTCCCACAATGTTCTCCTTACCAAACATTTCGCGCCTTGGACGTGTTTGCAACAAAAATTACTAAAAACCATTTTTTTTTTTCATACAAGGGTTAATGACAGATAATATAATTTGTACACACACAGCCTTTCACGTCAACGAGCAAACACGAAGTGTTCAATAAGGCCCTACACCCGAACGCTAAACACACGACGAGACTACCTTCTATAATTATATCATGGATAGTATCATCGATATACGCATCTTATACGTTACATATAATACAATACTATAATAATTACAACAAATTAATAAAATATTATTATATTAAGAATTACCTTCAAGTAAATTAGAATTTGTTGATTTTTTTATTTTGCCTTTTCGAAGGACCCTTCTAGGAGGAGGCTTTGCTTATATCCTAACTTTAATTTGATATGAAAAAAAATTAGGACAATGCCCAATTTAACATATTGTATTACTTAAAAATACTACTTAAAAATGAAAAATAAAAATTATATTATATTTACACTGAAAAAAAAAATTATTTTAAAAAAATGACAGTGCTACCTTTTTTTTCAAAATATGTTCCTTAGCTTATAAAAAACCCAAATCAAAAAACAGAACTCAAATATTTCGTTTTGTTTTGAAGATATTAATTGAGGCCACAGAAAGTAGTCAGCCAGCCTATAGTGCATCGGTTCGAACAAATATGTGGGAGGATTCGCCTATGCACGGACTATTGTAGTTAGTTTGGTGGATTCCGTTTTATCATCAAGTCAAAATTAAAATAGGAGACTCTTTTGTTAGGAAGTTAAGAAGGAGAGCAACAGTTGGTATCGCTACTCCTGACTTTATTGAATTCATTTTATATTCAGTTTTACTTACTATCAAACCTAAGGCTTAGCAGTCCTCAGGGGCAGCGCTGCCTTTTGTATATAAGTTAATTTATATATCTATATATATAAAAGCCAATTTTCGTTTGCATCAGGCTTATAGACTCTGAAACTATAAGAGGTATTGCGCTCAAACTCTGGGATTATGTTAAAGACACTACTGCGATGGTTTTAGAAACACTTACAATAGATGGCGTGCAAAAAAAATTAATCATGCCAAATTGATTTTTTTTTTCCTGAGTTGCACATTGAATTTTTGCACAATATTGTGTCTTTCTCTTTTCTTCTCATATTCTCAGATAAATTGATCGAATGAAATCGAAAATCAAAATTTAGTTAACGGTAGTGTATGCACTGCAGCCGAACTGTCAAACTTTAAGATAAGAGTGAACTACTATAAACAAAAGCTTTACATTAGAAGCAATGAAGCAGTATGGCGTATTTTGTCGTTTCCAATACATGAACGACATCCAACAGTTGTTCATTTGTCTGTACATCTAGAGAATGGTCAACGTGTCTACTTTACAACAGAAACTGCACGACAGCGAGCGAACGAACCACCACGAACGACATTAACTGCATTTTTTTCATTGTGTAATTAGGAATGGTAGCACCAAATCGATCAGCAAACGATCTTTATGATCGTGAAATACAACGCGAACGATGCTTTGATATCAATGCTTTGAATGAATTTGTCGAATCCAATGTTCCTAAATTGACAACACAACAGAAAAACGTATACGATGCAGTTATGCAAGCAATAGAAAATCAAAGACGTGGATTACGTGTTGGCAGCCATACGTGCACAAAAAAATATTGATCTGGCAATCGCTTCTTTTGGAATTGCTGCTACTCTATTGGATGGTGGTCGAACACCACATTCAGAACTGAAACTACCGCTAAATTTGCAATATACTGAAGCGCCAACATGCAATAATTTAAAAAATTCTGGAATGGCTAAAGTTCTTCGAATATGTCAACTAATTGTATGGGACGAGTGCACTATGGCACATAAAAAATCTTTGGAGGCACTTCATCGAACGCTACAAGATTTAAGAAACAATAATCAACAGCCATTTGGTGGTGCACTCATTTTATTATCAGGTGATTTTCGTCAAACCTGTTATTCCCCGCTGAACACCTGCCGATGAACTTAACGCTTGCCTTAAATTATCAAGTTTATGGACACATGTACAAACTTTAACTTTATCCACCAACATGCGTGTACAGTTACAAAACGATGCTTTCGCAGAACGTTTCACGAAACAACTATTGGATATTGGAAATGGGCGTACACCAATAAATGAAACTACTAAACTCATCACATCAACTCATCACCATTTTTTTGTCATCTCAAAGAATCAAAAAGAGATATGATTCGCGACGTATTTCCAACTATCGCGCGAAATCATAAAAACCACCAGTGGTTAAGTGCACGTGCAATATTTGCTGCTAAAAATGTTGATGTTGATGCTATTAATATTAGCATTCAAAATAATATTCCTGGCGAAATAGTTACGTATAAATCTGTGGATACTGTTACGAATCAAGACGAAGTAGTAAATTATCCAACCGAATTCTTAAATTCTCTCGATTTGCCAGGAATGCCACCACATATTCTACAATTGAAAATTGGTGTGCCTATCATTCTTCTTCGAAACTTAGATCCACCACGCCTTTGCAATGGAACGAGACTTGCAGTGAATAGTTGATGAACAATGTTATTGAAGCAACGATTTTGAATGGCAAATTCAAAGGAGAACATGTTCTACTGCCACGCATACCAATGATACCAACTGATACTCCATTCGAATTTAAGCGCTTGCAGTTCCCAATTCGTCTTGCTTTTGCAATGACAATTAACAAAGCACAAGGTCAATCGCTTCAAGTATGTGGACTGGACCTAGAAAATCCATGCGTTGGACATAGACAGCTATATGTGTCCTGTCCACGCGTTGGTAAACCATCTGATTTGCATGTATATGCACCAGGTGGAACAACTAAAAATATCGTGTACCCAAAAGCATTAGAATAATGTCATTATTTTGCCATCAATAAAATATTGTCAAAACAATTCAATTCTACTATTTTTTTGTTTATTTATTTAAAAGTGGCCCCTGCAAAGCGGGGCAGGGTTTAGCTAGTTACTGATAAAACGAGTATATATGTTATATTGTGTATAAGCAGCGAAAACGTCGCTGGTGGGACAGAGCGTATTATGCACATATGCAAGCGGTCAATGCATGGGGCTAATGCTGACGCGGCTCGTTTGTAGTCAAGGCATTCTGTGCCGATCATATTTCGGGCACTTATACTGCACTTGAACATGGCAAGTTTTTATGCAACACAGACTAAGTCTCTTTGCCTTCTAGAATTTATGTTTGTAAGTATATATGAAGTATATACTGGACATATTGCTGAGTACACTGAGCTCTCGATATGTGCATACTACATCTCCCTCCTTTTGAAAAATAATGTAATAATATGAAGTTATTTTTAATTCATGTATATGAAATTTTAATTTGTGTATTTTAATATATGTTTTTTATTTTGTTCTTAGAAAGTACATGTATTTCAATAAAATAGAAAATAAGTATATTAATTAATTTTTTTTTTTTTTTATTTTTTTTTTTTTAAGTTTTAATAGCTTTAGCCTATTCTTATTGACTTTCTGTGGTTTTTATCTTCTTTTTTATTACTTTGTAGGGTCCCAAATATTGATTACACTAGTCGACAAGAAAAATGCCGGCGAATAAAAGCCATTGATTGTGATAGATCCGAACCGGTAACATTACTAGTCCGAAACTGAAAAGTTTCCATCACCCACCAATTTTGAGAAAATCGCGGTCAAAGTATCATGCACTGCTTGAATCGGCACTTTTCAAGGCTTAATAACTCCCAAACCTTACGTTGCCCTGAGCGGGTATTCATCTTAAAAAGAGCTTTGGCCTTTCTACTTCAATATTAAAATAGCAAAAAGTTGTGACAAATTTAAGTTTGTAAAATGCATTATAACTAAAGAACGAGAGGTCTCCCATTGGATATTCTTGTTTAACTTTCTCAAAATTGGTGGGTGATGGAAACTTTTCAGTTTCGGACTAGTAATGTACCGGTTCAGATCTATCAGAATCAATGGGTCTTATTCGCCGGCAAAAAAAAGGTCGATTTTTGTCGACCTGTGTTATCTAGCTTATGACCTGAGTCATTCTTAAGTAGTACTAAATTTCCTATTTCTAACTTTAAGTCATTTAGTTTTTTATCGTATTCTATTTTACGTTTTTTTGTTTTTCTATTTCAATCATAGATATTGCCCTTTTATATGCTATCTGTAGTTTAAATTTAAATTCTTTTGCATAATCATCCAAATTATATAAAGGATCTATTTTTGATAAAGCGTTAAATTCTGTAAATTGTCTTAGTAGTTTACCCTAAACAAGTTCATAAGGACAGTAGTCATGTACTGTTGGTAGGGTAGTATTGAAACAATATGTGCAGTAATTCAACCATTCATCCCAATCATCTGTGTCTATAGAGATGTATGAACAAATGTATTGTTCGGTGACTTCTTTCTACCGCTTCTAAAGTCTGGTGATGATATATTACTTATCATCATATATTTGCACAAGTCATTAATAAGTGAATTATTATACTCAGTACCCATGTCTGTTATGAACGTCTTCATAGGTCCGTTCTTTAGTATAAATGATTCATATTTTGCTTTGGCTACTGTTTTCGCCCTTTTATCTGTTACTGGTATTGAAACTAGATATTTTGTAAGGTCGCATATTATAGTTATTGCATACTCGTTGCCATTCTCAGTTCGAGGTAATGGGCCGATGGTATCAATTAAAACAGTGTCAAAAGCTGCGCTTGGGGTTTTTGTTATTATCATTGGGGCCTTTGAATGTGTTGTAGTTTTAGCTCTTTGGCAGTCTACACACGTTTGTACATAGTTTTCTATGGTTTGTATCATTTTAGGCCAATAGTAAAGTTGCTTTATTTTTGATAGGTTACGCGTAGTCCCTGTATGGCCTCCTTCTATTGGGTCGTTATGATATCTTAACAGGATTGCATTAATTTAACTTTCGTCATTTTTGTCTACTTGTGTCACTTTTTGTAATAGCGCTATTTTTACATTTAGTAAATGTTTATTGCCCTTATTTTTGAATTCATTTATAGTGACAAATTGAAAAATTTGTTCACTTGGTGACATTTGTATGTTAATGATTTTGTGTATCCCGGCTTCTGAAATAAGCCTTTGAAAAAATTAATCTAAATCGAATTTTTCATTAGAATATAAATCTTTAACTGAAAATTGTGAAATAACTTGTTTGCCTCATTTGAGTAAACATCTGAAATAATTCATTTTTATTTTCACAAATTTCTTTACGTCGTTATTGCTAACAGCTTCTTAGACATTGGGCTGGTATATTTTATCATGCAATTAAATTTTTTTATCTGATGTTTTTCTGTCTTTTTGATGACCTTGTTTTGACTATCAATATGTTCCTGTTCATTTAATTAATTTAATTTAATCATTAAGTCGTCTACATTTATGAGAGATAATGCATCCACACATGATTATAATTCCCCTTGAGGTATTCAACTATAAATTGATACTCTTCTAAATCTAATCTCATTCTAGTCAGCTTTGAAGTTGGATTCTTCATAGAAAATAGGTATACTAGTGGTCTATGATCTGTTTTTAATAAAAAATGCGTTCCATAGATATATGGTCTGAAGTGTTTTATTGCCCAGTGTATAGCTGCCAATTCCTTTTCTGTAGTCGATTTATTACTTTCTCCCTGCGTAAAAGCTCTCGATGCATATGCAATTGGTAGTTGCGCACTGTTGCAGTCTTGTGAAAGTACTGCACCACATGCATGTTAACTTGCATCTGTGGTTATGCAAAATTCTTTGCTAAAATCTGGGTATTGCAATAATGTTGGCTTCATTAATGCGTTTTTAAGATATTTGAATGGTTCTTCACATTCTTAAATCCATTTGATTTGGACATTTTTCTTGCACAGTCTTGTCAAGTGGCGTGAGTATTGTTCGATATTATTAATGAATCTTCTATAGTAGTTACAAAAAGCGACGAAAAGTCGTGCACTATCCGAATCTGTTGGATAATTTTTAATTGCATCATATTTTTTATCATCCGGAAGGATGCCATGGTCTGTACATTTATGGCCAAGGAATTTTACCTCGTGCATAAAGAATGAGCATTTCTCTGGGTTTAGTTTAAGATTGTGTTTCCTACAAAGTTCGAATATACTTCTAAGGTTTTTGAAAATGTGCTGTTCAGAGCAACCGATGACCACTAAATCATCATCATCATAAATAACTATAATAAATAAAAGCAATAGTATATATAAAATAGAGGTAAATAGCAAATTAACAGGCAGGCTCCGGTTTTCACTTTCACAAGATTCTTTCGTTTTCGTTTTCGAAAACGAAAATCGGTGCTCCCGTTTTCACTTTCACAAGATTCTTTCGTTTCAAAACGGGCAAGTTTGTCTTGTCGAAATGAAAAGTAAATGCCTTTTCTACATCAAATCGGTTCTTAATTGCAAAGGAAAAAATAGTTGGCTCGTTGGTCTATTGATGTTTATTTCACACCATCAGTAGATCAATCTAGCTCGTAATTACTTTTAAATAATTATTTTCTGACCCCACCTCGAATTCGCAAATAAAATATTTGCCGTCGGCAAGAACAACTTTCGTTTTGGTTGCCAGTGCTGCCGTACTGTTGGTGGAACGAAACAATCTGGTCGAAATGCTTGTAAAATTAAAAGTAGGGCATTAATTATGTTCAAAGAAGATAAGAAAGGTTTTAATAAATAAAACAGTTTAATTTTATTGTTTAAATGGTACTTTTACCATTTAAAAAGGTATAAAAATTTCCTGTTTAAAGAGTGGCAGCGCTCTTGAACCGATAAATAAACAATTTCTGCATTTATTTGGGTTTAAAACAAACAATTAAAAAGTAATGGCATTTAAACATTCCGTTTACTTCTCAAAACATCCAAGTCAACTGTTTGAGCAATAAAAATAATTAAATATTTCGATAACAAAACGATGACAAAAAGTTTGTGAAAACCGGAGCACCTAAAAACGAAAACGTACGATTTTGGTCTAAAACGAAAACGAAAAACTAAAGTGAAAACCGGAGCCTGCCTGTAAGTCTTCGATTGCAGGGCGTGGTGCATCATGAGTTCTTGCCACAGGGTAGAACGGTCTATAAGGAATATTACCTGGAGGTTAAGCGCAATTTGCGCGAAGCAATCCGCCAGAAATGCCCGGATTTGTGGAAGAACAAAAATTGGCTTTTGCACCACGATAACGCCCCTGCTCACACATCGTTGCTTGTGCGCGACTTTTTGGCCAAAAACAACACACAACATACTGGTGCCGCAGCCACCGTATTCCTCAGATCTGGCCCCCTGTGATTTTTTCTTGTTCCATAAACTAAAGAGGCCTATGAAAGGACGACGTTACGCTAAGCTTGACGAGATAAAGACGGCATCAAAGGAGGAGCTGAACATGTTAAAAAAAAAAATGATTTTCTGAAGTGCTTCGAAGATTGGAAACACCGTTGGCAAAAGTGTATAACATATCATGGGGATTACTTTGAAGGGGACAAAATAGATATTCATGAATAAATAAACAATTTTTGAAAAACACAAAACTCGCGACACTTTTTGAACACACCTCGTATACCCAAAAAAAACATAGTGTCTTATCATTCTGAAACGCACCTTAAATATACGAAGCCGTTTATACATAGCCCCTTGTATTATACAGTCTTTGACCGTACCCTAAACATTGTTGGCGAAATTTAAAGAAAATAAATGTGTAAAAAATGCTGACAAATGCTCCTAGGAACATGTTGAAAAACTTTTAAATGTTGCTAAGAACATGTTGAGCAACACCCATTGGTGCTGCCAATAAAAAATCAGAAATAGGAATGCAAGAAGCGCAATTTTATGATAATCAACAAAAGGAAGTTGACTGGGGTAGTTCCTAATCGTCAGGAGAATATTTTATATTTTGTATACTCTTTATTAATTTAATTTTTTATTTGTTTAAAATCCCATTTACTTAGGTACTGACTTTTACTACTAAAAAGCGACCCCCGCCCCTGTATTTAGCTGATAGAGCGGCTTAGGCTTCTAGTTTTCAAGTCATTTTTTAGCTTGAGATATCACCACTGTTTTACCACTGTTTTTTTTTAGATTCTTTTTGGTATTGCCTTCCATCTCTGGTCTTTAAACACAATTGCAATTTGATAGAGCTTGTTTCAGAAAATTAGAGCTGGTGCGTAACCTTTAAACTTTACTATATGTCATACAAATGTAAAATCGTTCCTCGCTTTCATTTGAATTTGAATCAATTGCCGATCTTTTTGCTCCGTTCTTTCAAACTATGGTTTCTCCGTCATCCGATTCAATCCAGACCTATTCTTATAGCATGCCCAAATCAAACTTAATCTTCAGTCCTAGCTTAAACGAAAGCTCCCTTCTCTTAGATCTTCAACGTGTCAAGCCGGTTTATTGCCCAGGTCCCAATGGAATGCCAGGCTGTGTGCTTAGGCATTGTGCCGAGTCCCTGTGCAGTCCCCTTCTAAAATTGTTTACCTTATCCTTAGAAACTTCCCAGTTTCGCCCTATTTGGAAGAAATCATTCGTCATTCCTCTCCACAAAAAAGGTAGCAAAGTGGATGCTAACAACTATAGAGGAATCTCTAAGTTGTCAGCCATTCCAAAACTTTTCGAAAACGTTACATCTTCCGATATTTGAGAAGGGTTAATCCGAGAGACAAATATCTGCCTCGTTGGAGGTACTGCAGGATTTTTAAGGGCTTTTGGCAACACAGACTGGTGACTGTAATACCAATTTCGGTCAGTAATCCAGGCCTGTCACCCTGGGGATCATTCGGGACTAGGATCTGAGGGGTCATTGATTTCGATTAGCTGCGGTCCCTGTCGCGGCACATTCGGAGGCCGAATCTTTTCTCGCAACCAACCTCAATATAATTGGAATTATATATATTGGGGTCGAGGGCCGAGGGAATAAGCTGTTGAGAACCTGCGTCGAGTTGTAGGGCTCTGCCTAAATGCTGTGTGCAAACAGTGGCTGTTTTGCGCTTAGGGAGACTCGTTCAATAGCTTTAAGCCATGTAGTGACATACCACTGTACCAATCAGAAGTTAAGAGAAAATAAGAGTAGTTAAGTGCACTAAGAGAGAGAGAGAGAGAGAGAGAGAGAGTTATGGAGCTGAAGCCGTCAAGCTGTACTATAGGCGTAACGGATAAAGCACAAAGAGGAATGCAAACTAACTAATTTTGCAATTAATAGAATTATTAATAAACAAAATCAGCAGCATGCACATGCGAAGTGATACAGTAATTTATTATTGACACAAGATAGAAGTTTATAAAAAAAAAAAAACGGTGATTTATAGCAAAGAATGAACACAAATACGAGGTGCAAAAGAAAAACACGACCGTTCACTTTGAAATAGAAACTAATTACTCGACTGTTTTGGATTTGAAATAGAAGTTTTTATCTAGTCCAAAAATAACAAAAAAGGGACATTATTGATTGCCAGGAAAAGTATAGACCAATTATTTTGTATAAGAGAGCTACATGAACACCGATAAAATAGTATTCGAAAGAATTCATGACGAATTGAACTGAGTTTAATAGAATACGAAATTAAAAATATTTGTGTGAATATTGTAGTTAGTAGTTAACTCAGTCGCACAATATTTTTACGAAGGGAAACGAATTGAATGAGAGAGAATGCTTGGCAGTTTTCGAACTAATTCAAATGCCTCATTGTTTAGCCTACTTATGTACGTATGACAAAAGTAAAATGAAAATTTATACATTTGGGACATCCAACTTTACAGTCTCTTTCAAAAAAGAGTTATTTTTTTAAAAGAAAAAAACCCAGACCTGTGAAAAACCACCAGAACTCAACAGACCTCAATTGGAGGTGATGCTAATTTTTGAGACTGATTCGTATGACAAACCGAATTGACATTGTGTGACACTTAACATTCGAATCATTCGCCTGCGGAGTATTGAGTGGAGGTCATCTCTGTGTGTCTGGTCTCTTTAGTCTGCTGCTCCACCTCCTTATCCAGTTTTTCGCTGGTGGATCTCGCCGCATAGAAGTCGTTGAACACCTGCGACGTGTCGCCTTGCACATTGACATCGTTGGGCACCTCCATGTCCACGATGACTTTGCCACGAAGTTGGCGCTTAAGTCGCCGAGCGTGGATCCTTGGGACTGATAACCATGATCATGAGCTCTCCACTAAACTCGGATGTTGCTTTCCCAGTCGTCCCGGGCCATTAATGTTTCCGTTGCCACTTCCCGAGGACGGAAAGCTCTCATTCCCTTTCTTGTACTCGTCGTATGCTCTGAAGCAGCAGCATTTCGGGGAGGCAGCCCGAATGGCAGACCGAATTGGCAGTGGTCAGGAACGAGAGGGCAGAAACAAATCCATAATTTTAATTGTGATATTGACCTTTTTCTATTTGATTTACATATTTTCGTGTGAAATCACACATTTTTAGACTTAATTTTGTTTTAATATTTTTTTTATTTTTATTTAATTTTTCCTTCTACGGTTTGCTAAGGAAGGTAGGTTAAATGGGAAGAAGTAGACTAGAATTGGAAAGTAACCTTTGATTGCGTCCGAGACTAAGCCAGTGCGTTTTTTTTCTTTTATATAGTAATATTTTATATATGTGTATTGGCATAGTGCGATTATGGGATTTCTAGCAACGGATGGGTTTGGAGATTCAGGATTGGGCCATAAAATCTAGTTCATTAATCTTTGAGTATAATAAATATAATGATTTACTCCGCCTCCGTGCTGCGAAGCCCCCTGCGTGGGTTCAAGAGATATCTTTAAAGATTAGATGACCAGATGTGCGGCCTCTGGGTGGGCCATAGATACGAGTAAAATAAGAATATCGTCTTTTTATTTGGGAAAAGAGAACGGCAGCGAGCTACCGCAACAACAAGACCACCGGATAAATACCGAGTGTTTTCGACACCATAATTATTTTTCGGCAACTGGGATAGGGTGCAAGTAAACACTCGACAATAATTCTCGGGTGTTCCGACACACAAGCGAAGATCGTCTGCATGTCATTTTTTGATTGTGTGTATGAATTGAAGTTGCGTAAAAATTGCACACGAAAGAAGTGCGTAAAAAAGAGACCGCAATACTGCAGTCGAAAAAAACACTCGGTGGCTAGAGGTTCTCGCTTCTTCTTGTGAGTGCTTTTGTTAACGTTGTCTTTTGCTTTACCCACTTGCACGATCAAACTTCCTAGAACTCCCTATTTTGAAACCAAAGCCAAATACACTTGCAAAATAGTTTTGTGAATACAAATTTAATATGTTTTTTGCGTCTTAAATATTAATTCTTAATCTAAACTTCATTATATAAAATAATTTTCAGTTTTTTCATTTTCAGGTTTTGTTTCATTTCACATTTAAATTAAAATCATAAAATCATAATAGGCAAAATAAACAACTTTTTTCAGTTTTTATACCCGGTACCCATAGGGTACAAGGGTATTATAAGTTAGTGCCAACCGAGAATGTATGTAACAGGCAGAAGGATAAATCTCCGACCCTATAAAGTATATATATTCTTGATCAGCGTCACTAGCCGAGTCGATCTAGCCATGTCCGTCTGTCCGTCTGTCCGTTTGTCTGTCCGTGTGAAACCACAGATCTCAGAGACTATAAGAGCTAGAGTTACCAAATTTGGTGACAACATTGGAATCTGTTGCACGCAGGTCAAGTTTGTTTTAAAATTTGGCCACGCCCACTTCCGCCCCCGAAAATGATTAAAAACGGTATATAACCATATGCGTAATTTTCAGCGTAAAATAAGTAGATAGGCTTAATAAGTAGGCAATAGTGGACGTGTTCTGAAAATTTGAGTAAAATCGGATGATAAACATAGAAGTTATTAAACAATAAAGTTTCTGAGAGAGAGAGAGAGCTCACGTGCGTGTTGCTAAACATATTCCTAGCAACATTTGTCTTTGTTGGGTGTTGCTCAGCATGTTCCTAGCAACATTTGTCGCTTTTGAGAGTTGCCCAGCATGTTTCTAGCAGCATTTGTCTCTTTTGAGTGTTGCTCAACATGTTTCTAGCAATATTTGTCTCTATTTGTCAACATTTCCTTCTTATATGTTCATGTGCTGTTTAATTTCACCTACAATGCTTTGGGTATCGGGTATCTTACAGTCGGTCACACTCGACTGTAGTTTTCCCACTTGTTTTTATAAAAATTAAAGGAACATAACAACTTTTTTCAGTCTTTTTATAAAAATTAAAGGAACATAGATTTCAGTTTTAAGGTTATTCTCTTATATTAAAGTTTTTAAAAAAAGAGTGCAAAAAAATGATACTATCTACTGATTTGGGAGCTAATCTATTTCGCTTCTCAGTAATAATATTGCCTGCCAATGAAAAAACCCTTTCAGCGGCGGCACTACTTGCAGGTATTGAATGGAGTACAAGGGCTAGCTTTGTTAATCGAGGGTAATATATTTCGTTAGTTTTCCACCACTCAATCGCTTCAAAATATTCGCTTATGGGCGCTCTTTCTTCACAATATCGTTCTATTTATTCCAGTGCAGATTCTTCCGATTTACAATTAGAGGTGGCAACTAACTTCGTCAAAAAAAAAGATGTTTTCGAAACGGGGGAAGGCATAGTGCTTGTATTGAAAGATGGACTGTTAGGGCTTTCTGAAGTGATTGAACAAGGACTCAAAAAACTATCAGAATTTTTTATTATATTATATGTTTCCATTTGCTCCATACAAAAACACTTTATTTCTAATAAATCCTCTTCTTGAATAAGGGCTGCAGGTGGATAAAGAAAGAATGCTGCCTTATGCCATACACTTACATTCTTCTGCCAATTTTCTACAACATTATGTATTATTTTCGCTTTTAACAAGGCTACAGATGAAATATCTTTAATGCTGGATTCGCAAAGTTCAAAAACTTTAGAAATGGATGGAATAACAAAACATAACGACGGCGAGCTACATGTTTGTAGTTCCTTGAAAATTCGCTCAAAATCCTGTAGCAAGTCCACCAGTGGTTTCAGTGTAGTTATATTTACGTCCATAAGTCTCTGGGTTCCTTGTTTACCAATTATCGACTATGGACTTCATCATGGTATAGTTGGAGTTCCAGCGAGTTGGACACGCACCTTTTAATGTTGTTTTTAACCTATGCTGCAAGTTCGCTTTCTTAATATACCGAACGATTTTTTTGCAAGCGTGCACGGTTTCATTCAGTTCGGTCGTTTGCTCGAAAGACTTTTGCAAAACATTTGAGAATAGATGGCTGCTGCAATTCAAACGAATATTGTTTTCTAAAGCCTTTTTTATATTTGACCCTCTATCCGTTACAAATTTTATGTTATTTATGTTTTCAATATTGTATTCCAGAAACAAGCTTTTTATTTTTTCCAAAATATTCTCGCCAGTGGATTTAACGTAATCCATTGATTTTATTCCCAAAATTATGTCATTGAGCTTGTAATTTTTTTGGTAGTGTAGAGTGACACCCAAAAAATTTCTTTGAACGTATTGGTCTGCCCACAAGTCTACGGTTGCTGCCACTCCTCCATTATCCATAGCATCTATTAAATCCGCAGAGACTATTTTCCTTTTTTCTTCGGCTAATTTTTGAGTATTTCGACTCAATGTCCGTTCATCAGGTATTAAATCATCCACGTCCACGGCTTCTCCATAGGTAGCACCGATTCTTATAAAAAACTTGGCCAAGTTTTTAAATCCAGACCCAGACACCGCAGAAAATGGACGACAGTCTTGCACAACCCACTGTGTGCACTTTTCAGTAGCTTCCTTTTTATCGCTTTCAGATACTTTTTTAAATTCTTTCGGTTATTTTAATTCTACGCAACATTTGTGGCGAGAAAAATTGGAAGTTTGGTTTACCACGTATTTAAGTACTTTGTGGCATTTACCGCAATAAATCACCCCATCAACAATAGTGTCGTCATCTTTTAGAATTTCGCACAAAACGTTCCAAATTAAACTTTTTCCTTTTACACGTTTTTGTACTTTATGGGTGCCCAAATCAATATAGTTTTTTACTGTTTGTGCACTTTCCGGTATTTTGTCTTTAGCTTTGACCGAACGCTAGCACTCGACAACCGAAACTGCCTATCCGTAAAACAACCGAGTGTTCAACGAACGAGTGGGCAAAGCACACAAAAATACTCGAGTGTCTCCAAAACACGAGTATTTTTGTGCTGTTTTTTTTTTTGTACTAGTTGCTTGTTTCTTCATCAGTTATGAGTGCGAGTACGACTGGCACCGGGAAACAAAAAGTACCGAGTGCCAGATACACAAGAACAATCACTCAATGTGTGATCGGGTGCTGAATGGACATATAACTCGTTATACCGTTACAAGTTTTTGTGTGTGCGATCGCTTCTCTTTGTTTGCCGGTGGTAAGAAGCACCGGCACAAAAAGTTTAACGAATGTGAGCGGAGTGGGCAAAAGTGGCACCCTTGCCGTTCTCTGTTTGGGGCCTCTTTATAAGTTTATAAGTTTATTCGTTATTTGCGCAAACTCAAGGGTTATAGTCCTCCTGATCTTCATATACTGAAATCAGATTTGTTGACTAATTATTGCCAGATACACAGATCGTTTTTGTCAGAAGACAAATGCAGCAGGTTTGTTTATACAGCCTGTTTCACTCTTACCAAGGAGATCATCAGTGGTACCGGTACCTATAGGGTACAAGGGTATTATGTTAGTGCCAATCGAGAATGTATGTAACAGGCAAAAGAAGAAACCTCCGACCCTATAAAGTATATATATTCTTGATCTGCGTCACCAGCCGGGTCGATTTAGCCATGTCCGTCTGTCCGTCCGTATGAAACAACAGATCTCAGAGACTATAAGAGCTAGAGTTACCAAATTTGGTGACAACATTGGAATCTGTTGGACGCAGATCAAGTTTGTTTTGGCCACGCCCACTTCCGCCCCCGAAAATCATAAAAAATGTTATATTAGCTATAGGCGTGATGTTCGGCTTAAAATAAAAAGATAGACTTAATACGTAGGCAATCGTGGACGTGTTCTGAAAATTTGAATAAAATCGGATGATAAACATAGAAGTTATTAAGCAATAAAGTTCCTGTGTAAGAACGTGCGTGTTGCTCAACATGTTCCTAGCAACATTCGTCTTCATTTGTCAACATTTTCTTTTTTCGATGTTTATGTGATATTCAATTTCACCCACAATGCTTTGGGTATCCGGTATCTCACAGTCGGTCACAATTGACTGTAGCTTACCCACTTGCTTAATATAGCTAACATGTAACAGAAATTTGACTTATATAGTATATGGCTAATGGATTATTATTATTATTATTATTTATTTCGATAAATTCCTAACGCTACAGTATTTCTACTATTATCTTAGAGCGCTAGTCACAATTAATTTCAAACAATTTTGATTACTTATTTACAAAAATTTATGTAATTACTTAATATTAACATTATTTAATTGTATTTATTATAACTATTTTACTATTTTTCTTACTGTGTGTTTGCAAATTTTTTGTGGTAAATCTATGTGCATTATTTATTGATTTGGATTCAGGCGGAAGTTGATTCCAAAGCCGAATAGTGTTAGTATTGAAGTGCTTGTCAGAGCTAGCTAAAGTAGTTTTGATAGGAATTATATTTTTGGTGCGTTGCGAAGTAGATAGATTTATTATGTCATATAGATAGTCAGGTTGTTTCGTTTGGTTTTGTGGAGGAGTGTCAATGCTTTAAGTTTCATCCAATTCGTCATATTTATATCAAAAATCCTATTTGAGTAACACGTAACATGGTCATATCTCTTAACATTGAATACATAACGGGCAATTCTATTGAACGCTACATTTAATTTGTGTTGGCTGGCTGCATCACATCTCCCGAAAATCTCAACCCCATAAAATATAACGGATGTTAAGCACGCCTTGGCGACCATAAGCCGTATATTCAGTTGGAGGAAGTGCTGCGATAAGGATAGGTTCCTAAGCACACCATATGTTTTTCCTACTGCTTTATTAACCTGGTCAGTCCATGATAGGGTATTATTTAATGTTATGCCCAGGTTCTCCGCCTTAGCAACGTACTCAATCTTTTTGCTCCCTATGGTAAGATTTTTAAAATTGTCAGTATTAAGGTTTTTATACCCGGTACCCATAGGGTACAAGGGTATTATACGTTAGTGCCAACCGAGAATGTATGTAACAGGCAGAAGGATAAATCTCCGACCCTCCGGCCTGTCCGACTGTCCGTCCGTCCGTCCGTCCGTGTGAAACAACCGATGTCAGAGACTATAAGAGCTAGAGTTACCAAATTTGGTGACAACATTGGAATCTTTTGTACGCAGATCAAGTTTGTTTTAAAATTTGCCTACGCCCACTTCCGCCCCCGGAAATCATAAAAAACGGTATATAACCATATGCGTGATTTTCGGCGTAAAGTAAATAGATAGGCTTAATAAGTAGGCAATCATGGACGTGTTCTGAAAATTTGAGTAAAATCGGATGAGAGAGAGAGAGAGAGAGCGCGCACGTGCGTGTTGCTCAGCATGTTCCTAGCAATATTTGTCGCTTTTGAGTGTTTCCCAACATGTTCCTAACAACATTTGTCTCTTTTGAGTGTTGCTCAACATGTTTCCAGCAATATTTGTCTCTATTTGTCAACATTTACTTTTTTCCATGTTCATGTGCTGTTTAATTTCACCCACAATGCTTTGGGTACCGGGTATCTTACAGTCGGTCACACTCGACTGTAGCTTTCCCACTTGTTTTTATATATGACAAGACATTTACATTTAGACGGATTTAAACTGAGACCATTTTTACATGCCCACTCACTTACATGTAATAACTCATCATTACAGACATTAACACAATCACTAATTTGACACAAGGGACGACTAACATACATTTGAACATCGCCTGCATACATATGGACTTCACAGTTACACTGTACATTCGGCAGATCATTTATGTAGATCGTGAACAACAGGGGCCCTAGACACCACTTTTAACAGGCATATAGTTCGACCTATTTTCATTTGTAACGACTGCTTGCTTACGGCTACTTAAATAAGAGTACATAAGACTTAGTGCAGTGTCAGAAAAATTGTAAAGAACTTTTAACTTCGTCAGAAGAATTTTGTGATTATCGGTGTCAAATGCTTTGCTAAAGTCAAGAAGTGCTATGAAAGTTACGTCGTTTTTATCTCATTTTCGTCTGATGTCTTCTACAACTTTAATTAAAGTAGTTGTGCCGCTTCTATTTTGTCGAACCCCAGATTGCTTGCTATTTAGTAGATTATAAGTGGTAAAAAAATGATTTATTTGTATTGTAATAAGTTGCTCAAACGTTTTTGACAAAAATGGAAGAATAGATATCGGCCTAAAATCACGGTTCGAAATGGGTATTGGAATAATCTTTCATATTTTCCACTACTCAGGGTACATTCAAGTTGTAAATGCAAAATTTTTTATATGTGTAATATGCCCCAATATGTGGGGCAGCAATATTTTAATAAACCTGGGGCTCATATCGTCTAAGCCAACCGCATTTGATTTAATTTTTAAAATAGCCTCTAGGACATCACACTGACTAACAAATGCAAAATCAAACATATTAATACAATTATTAGACAAATCTGGACAGACATAAGCATTAGAGTCAGCTTCAGGTTGATTAAGGTCAGTAAATTTTTGAATTAGGTCAGTTACGTCAATATCGTCATTTTTTTCAGGTACTGCTTTGCCTATTCCGAGACTTTTGACTATGACTATTTTGACTATCCATGTTTGTTGAGAGGATGTTGCATTTTCAAATTTTGAGGAATAGAATGCTCGATGAGCATTCTTAATTAAAATATTTACTTCTTGTCTGCTTCTCGTGTACTGTCTGTAAAAATGTTCTATTCTATATCGTTTAAACTTGTCATAATTATAGTTCCGCTTTTTTATTGCACTTTTTATGTATGTATTAAACCATGAACTAGCAGCCGGCTTTATAATTTTAGTCTTAATCGGAACGAACTTGTCATATAAATGTTTAACATTTGCTTGAACTATATTAACCTGTTCATCAACCGAAGTCAACAAATAGATCACATTCCAATTGCACAGACAACATTCATTCCATAGTAAGTCATAATTAATGTCCTTAAAATTTCTATATTGAATTATATGGTTTTCATAGTCAAGTTTTAATTTGTACGTCAAAAAAATAAGGTCATGTTGTGAGAAAGCAGGTACCGATAGCTGATCATATAACAATATGTTATTTTTATTATTAACTAAGAAGATGTCCAGAAGAGTATTGCAGGTTGTTGCAAAGTGTGTGGGTACGCTAGAGTTTACGATGTAAATCTAGCGATCCCATTTCGTCCGAGAGATGTCGTTCCACCAAAATATTGCTGTTTAAGTCCCCAGTTATTATAATGTTCATATACCTCAAAGAAAGGTTATATAGCGTGTCAATCAGGATCGAGTAGGCAGTATTTTTGTGTGGTCTATATATACACCCAACAAGGGTTTTATTGTTGTTTCGCATATTAGTGAGTTCTAAAAACAGATATTCAATCGGGCTATCCACTGGACGTTTAAAAACTTCTTTACATTTTAAACGCGTACTGACAAAATCTCCTGCGTGACTCATTCGATCAGAACGATAAACATTAAAACCATCACAAACAATTAATGAATTACTTAAGTCTGGGACAAACCACGATTCTGACATACAAATTAGATCTATATTGGTCTGGACAAACATATAGACCTTGTTTTTGTTTTGCTAATATTCTGACCATTTCATAACTATTCGGCTTTGTAATATCTATACGGGCTTGCATATTAATATTAATTTTATCATATAATATTGAGATTTCAGATGCACACGAATTTTTGAAGAGAGGGCTTTATAGAAACACACAGAAAGAGAGACAAAACAATTAATGAGTAAAATTAAAAAGAGAAATGATTACATTATTAGGAGCGAAAAAGAGTCTTATCTGGCTGCTGAGTAGCTGACTCCGCGACGCTGCTTACATCTGCTGAGCTTTGCTCTGGATCATCTGGATCAGCTTGCAGTTGAGAGAGCTTTTGCAAGAATATCGGCAGAATATCGCAGTCAATAACTTGTGTTTTTTCATCTGCATCGCTTCCTTTAAAATTTTGTAGTTCTCCTTTGTGAGCTGTTTGTTCGGATAAATGAGAGCATCCGACTCGAAGGCCAAACGCCCCAAACGTAGCGTTAGTTGTTGTTTGGCCTCTCTTCTGAACGTCGCAGCCGCGTGTAAAAATCTAATTTTTTCGGATTGATTGTCCATCTTGACAATAATAATAGGGTCAACAACTGTGTTCGCCCTATTCGCAGGCTTGACCCTGAAGATGTCTCGCAACCTCGGTGCCGGTGTTACACTCAATGAAAAAGAAAGGGTGTTGAAGAGCATTCGCAGCGATTCCCCTTGGACGAAAGGCACACCATGCAGACGGATGTCATGCGCAACAGTTAACATTGACTGGTCAGCAAGTTTTTTCTCCAGATTGCCGACTTGGACCCGTAGCCCCTGGACATCATCAGCTTGTTTCTCCAACTGCTCAACGCGCTGGATTAGACATTGCATGTCCCGGCTCAGTCCCTCAATTCGGTCCTGGAATGTTTGAAGAATGCGCTGCTCCGACTCCCCAATCTTGGTAGATATGAAATCCGCCTGCTCCAGGACTTTAGGATTTTGATTACCATTGAAGTAGCTGCTTCGCTGGCTGCAGTCGCCTTGATGTCTCCAGATGAGTTTTCCTGGGTACGCTTGGGAACGGGTGCCATTTTTGTTGGTTAGTGTAAGAAAGTGGATGTTGTGAAAGTGTGTGTGTTGAGCTATCTTGCAGGTGTTGTTGTTTTATGTCTTGCGGCTTGGCAATGTAGACTTTGTTTGTGTCGGCTTGCTGAAAATGTTGTGTTGGTTTTAAATGCCCAGGAACGCAGATTTATATAAAAATACCGGTTCACATCAAACTCTAGGTACTTCCCACAAAAATTTATTAGATTTTGGAAGTTAAACTTTAAGTAATTATTGTATAATTTGATTATTTCTTGGAACTTGTTTTGGCGCACAACTTATCAACTCGATAATCGATTATACAGGATTTATTTATTTATTTATTTTTGACGTGATAACGTCTTATAAGATGATAGAGCAGGCTGCACGCTCGAAAAAGCATGACTCATATGTCGTTACCTCTGCCGCGACACAGGCAGAGCAAACGTGACGTGAGCAGCAGCAACAGAGAAGAGAGAGAATGAGAGAGAGTGGTTAAAATTTAATGCTTTGCACTGCTCTGGCAACCACAAGGGCCAAGCGGTGCTTCTCCGTCTCGCTCTCACCGCCCGTTTTGCGACGGTGTTTCTCCGTCTCGCTCTGCTCTCCCGCTTTGTCTATTTATAGCTCGAGCACTGACGCAGGCGAATGTGTGTATTTCAGTCTTTGACGTCCCTCTTGTTTGCATGCGTGGTGCAGAGGCTAGAGTGTTCGAGTCTTAATCTAACGATCGCGGGTTCGAGTACCAGTCGCAGCAATTGTGTTTTCGAAAAAATGTAAGTTGGCTTTTATAGACTTTCTATAATATTTATATCCATTTAACTTAACATATCAACAAACAGCCGGCACTTCCTAGTCCTCTCCAGAAACTGGCCATTTACAGCGTGCACTGTGCCTGATCTTCTCCAGAAACTGACCATTTACAGCAGGCACTGACTGATCCTCTCCTGAAACTGGCCATTTGCAGCCGGCACTGCCTGATCCTCTCCAGAAACTGGCCATTTGCAGGCGGCGCTGCCTGATCCTCTCCAGAAACTGGCCATTTACAGCCGGCACTGCCTGATCTGATCCTCTCCAGAAACTGGCCATTTACAGCCGGCACTGCCTGATCCTCTCCTGAAACTGGCCATTTACAGCCGGCACTGCCTGATCCTCTCCAGAAACTGGCCATTTACAGCCGGTACTGCCTGATCCTCTCCAGAAACTGGCCATTTGCAGCCGGCACTGCCTGATCCTCTTCTGAAACTGGCCATTTGCAGCCGGCACTGCCTGATCCTCTCCAGAAACTGGCCATTTGCAGGCGGCGCTGCCTGATCCTCTCCAGAAACTGGCCATTTACAGCCGGCACTGCCTGATCTGATCCTCTCCAGAAACTGGCCATTTACAGCCGGCACTGCCTGATCCTCTCCTGAAACTGGCCATTTACAGCCGGCACTGCCTGATCCTCTCCAGAAACTGGCCATTTACAGCCGGTACTGCCTGATCCTCTCCAGAAACTGGCCATTTGCAGCCGGCACTGCCTGATCATCCTCTCCTGAAACTGGCCATTTACAGCCGGCACTGCCTGATCCTCTCCAGAAACTAGCCATTTGCAGCCGGCACTGCCTGATCCTCTCCTAAAACTGGCCATTTACAGCCGGCACTGCCTGATCCTCTCCTGAAACTGGCCATTTACAGCCGGCACTGCCTGATCCTCTCCAGAAACTGGCCATTTACAGCCGGTACTGCCTGATCCTCTCCAGAAACTGGCCATTTGCAGCCGGCACTGCCTGATCATCCTCTCCTGAAACTGGCCATTTACAGCCGGCACTGCCTGATCCTCTCCAGAAACTAGCCATTTGCAGCCGGCACTGCCTGATCCTCTCCTAAAACTGGCCATTTACAGCCGGCACTGCCTGATCCTCTCCTGAAACTGGCCATTTACAGCCGGCACTGCCTGATCCTCTCCAGAAACTGGCCATTTACAGCCGGCACTGCCTGATCCTCTCCAGAAACTGGCCATTTGCAGCCGGCACTGCCTGAGCCTCTCCAGAAACTGGCCATTTACAGCCTCCCTCTCTCAATTTTACATAATTTTTTTACCCAGTGAAATAATTTAGAATGATTCGTTGTTAAACTAAGAACTTTTGTGTATTAAATTGATAAATTTTCGGTCTTAAATGAAGTAAATTTTGCACTTTCCTTGGGCATAAAATGTATTCAAAAATTGGTTGTCTGTAAAGTCGGTTTACTGACGATGGTTGAACGTGACTACGTCTTAAGTAAATGCTACCATTCCGTCAGTATTTTCTTAAGACGTTGTCACGTTCAACGTCAGTAAACCAATTTTTTTAATTCTTAAAATTTTTGTTAATTTTATATATATATATATATATATATATATATATATTTATATATTTTATATATATATATAATTTATTATATTTTTTCTTTTATGGTATTAACAAGTAAACAGATTTATACCGTTTTTCAAGAAATTTTTGATTTCATTAGACAATTGAGTTGCGCTTCTAATTGATTTGTAGTGATGAGGGAGATTGTTCCACAATCGGATACCATTAATAAGAAACTGCCTCTTCGAGCAAAGCGCTTGAGTTCGAGGGCATATATTATATATTTTTTTGTCCTAAGCGAAGTCGCAGAAGAGAGTTTTTCGTAGAGATATACCGGTTCTTTGGTCGTCACAATTTTGCGAAAATATATTAAAGTTCTATAATCTATCTAGGTGGTTTAGTTGAAATCAATTTTACAAGAAGGTGTGATACATGGTCATAGCGTCTTAAATTAAACACAACGAACAATTGAGTAAAAAGCAACTACTAAAGTTTGCATGTCCCGCGCGTCGCAATGGCCAAAAACTTCGATTCCATAAAAGAGAGTGGGTATAAGAATGACTTTGCAAATTAATAATCTTATTTCTTCTTAAATAAAAGATTTTGAGGCTGCAAGCTGTCGCAACTGACCATATGTTTGACCAGTTGTTTTATTAATATGCTTGCTCCATGTTAAGGTAGCTACATGGTCTTCATAACTGATTGAAGTATTGTTTATACATATTTTTAGAAGAACTTTAGTATCAATCGCCTTTTTTTATATGTCGATGCATTAAGATTTTCTTGGATTTATTCCCAGAACATTGTCCTTCGCCCACTTGTCAATAATTGACAGTATTTTATTACTTCTACTGCCGCAAACATTTACTTCTTTGACAGGATTAATAACATAAATTTGGACATCATCAGCATATAAATGTACTTCACAGTCAGACGGGACACTAGGTAAATCATTGACATAGATCGTAAACAACAAAGGCCCTGAAGCTGATCCCTGAGGTACACCTCTTGTTGGTTGCCTTAAGGCGGAAAAAACTGTATTCCAGCGACTACTGCTTGCAATCTATAAGTCAAGTATGAATAATTCAAGTTTACCGCAGAGTCTGAAAAATAAAATAAGTTCTTAAGCTTTGAACACAGGATTTTGTGGTTGACTGAGTCAAAGGCTTTGCTGTGGTCAAGAAGTGTTAAGAACGTAACGCAAATGTTGTCAAGTTGCTGCCTAATATCTTCAGTTATGTCAATTATTGCAACAATACAACTCCTTTTGAAAAGAGCGCCCAATAAATACGACGTCTTCATTTGCTGAGTTAATTTTTCAAACTGATTCTTTATTTCAAAGTCCGCGCTTACGTAGCGGTCGTGAGATCCTTAAAACTAGTCTTATCGCTAGACCAACGGATTGGTTAGTTTATCCCTTACATGGGAAAATTCTTGGGCACGGTAGGGGAAAAACAACCCTCTCGCACATATCTTAAAATATATTCTGTGACCCACTCAGAGGTCGTATTACATCTCAAGTGTATTTATTTGTCTAGTGCACAGATCTGTGTTGGGCCCAAGTGGCCGCTGTTTAGAGATACGCGCACATGCGCTCACAGATCAGATCACAGCTGCATCGATTTGTTACAGATCTATGTATATATGTATGTTTGTATGTATGTATGTATATATTTATATATAAACGTGTTCATGTTTGAACATTCTGCCAAGGGCCAGCAAGATTGGGTGTGGGTGTACAATTTTAAATTTGACATAAAAAATACAACATTTAGCAATATACAAACATAATGAACAATTATACATTTCATAAAACGATTAAGTGGACTGTAATTTTTTCTTTAACTTAATTGTTAACATTCAAATTTCTTGCAAAGGCCTGGCGAAATTGGTTGTACATTTTCATAATTAAAATTACAATAATTATTAAGCATATAACTAAAGAGGTATGACCTACATATCTGATGAACATTTAACCCCTTTAATTTCTATGGCTTTATTTTTAAATGTGCTAGTTCCTCCCGCTGGCAAATTATTTAATTATTCAGAATGCAAAATATGTAAAATATAAAGAGTATTTCTTCTAATTCAACCCAATACAAGTTAGAATCTAGTACTCCTGTAATTGAAATACCTCCGAAGTGAGGTCCTGCCGGGGGAATTAAAAAAAAAAAATTGCCTAAGTCCTTTTATGCTTGGTTGCGGTACAATGGAAATATTTTCCTCTGTGGAAAACTTCTTCTTACTTTTCTTCTAACTTTTATTAATTTTGTATTATCCTGAAATGTTTTTTCCAGGTTGAAAGGAGGTGCCATTGTATGTGGCTTTGATACCTTTAAGGATGTATCGTCCTTAAATGGAATCTTCCTCATATACCAACCACTCGAATTGTTGGTATTAGCCTTTATCATTTTATTTTCATCATTTTTGACCTTTATATAATCCTGAAATTTCTTTTCTATTCTTTCAAAACTTTTAAAATTTTTTACTTTAATGGTAGTTGCATTTATTGAACTTTCACTTTTGGTTTTGTTGCAACCGGAAATAATCCAGCCAAATCTTGTATTTTGGCCTAAGAGGCCATTAATTCTTGCCATTCCTTTCTTAAGGATATGTGTATATAAATCGGCGCCGATGATTACATCAACTCGACCTGGCTTGTTGAAGTCCGGGTCGGCTAATGAAAAATTTTGCCATTTCGATTTGTCGATATCGACTTCCTTAACAGGCAGCGCTTTCATTAATTTAGGCAATATTATTGCCTCGGTTACGTGTGGATTCTTTGAATTGGGGGCTTTGATTACAATTCTTGTTTTATATTTTGATACACATGTATCTGAAGGTGATACCCCATTAATCTGTGTCTCAGATTTTATTTTCGGAAGTTTTAAAATTTCTGCTGCCTCCTCTGATATAATAGTGCATTGGGATCCACTATCAATCAACGCTCTTAAATTTTCAAAATCGCCACTAGCAGATTTTACTTTTATTCTTGCTGTTGGAAGCAATACCTGTGTTGAAGTCACACAAGTAGATAAATATACTTCTTCTCTCTTTTGAGAGTTTATATGGAGCATTGTATGATGCGCTTTATTACAATGCGAACATAAATATTCGCTAAAACATCTTTCGCCATTGAAATGATTAAGGCATCTTGTGCATAGTTGCACCTTTTCAGCGATACCCAGTCGCTCTGTGGAATTCATCCCTCTAAATGTGTGGCATTGTGTTACTGTATGTCCCATCATTTTACAGATTGGGCACTTTTGACTCCAATTTGAAGAAGTATTCTTTGTATGGAAATAATAATTATTAGTGTTTTTGACAGGCTTATCTTCCTGTACAGAGCAAGTCGAACACAGCCGTTGCTCCAAAAAATCCATAACATCCGATAATTTCTGGATGTCTTTTGTTTTTAATATGACTCTCATACAATTGCAGAGTCTGAGAGTTAAATTTTTGAGCACCATATGAGCAAATATTACATCTACTTCTTCGGACAGATTGGCCTTCAGTTTTACAATGTGTACTGCTTCATTAATGGAGTCAATAAAATATTTAATTTGCCTAACGGAATCAATATTTAAATTTGACAGTTCCATCAGGCGATTTAGCTGCTCTGAGAAAATCTTACGATTATTTTCGTACCGCTTGGTTAAAAGTTCCCAAGCGGCATCGTAATTATCTGCGGAGCCTAATAATAGGTGAGCAACGACTTTTCGCGCTTCACCCTTTAATGAAGATTTTAAATAATTAAATTTTAGGGACGTACTCAAATTCTCCTATTATGAATTAATTCAATATATAGCTCTTGAAAAGGTCCCACTCTTTGGCATCACCGCCAAACGTAGGTACCTCGATCCTCGGTAGGGTTGGTAAATTCTCAATTTTACTCACAACCTCCGAGTTATGAACAACTTTTCTTTAAGTTGTTCATTTATCTCCACTGAAATATTCTGAATATCAAATTCTAGCTCGCTAAGGGTTAAATTGAATTCTAGGCTACCAACAAATTTTATCTTTAACTTTGAAATATTCTGCCAGAGAAAATGAATTTTATTTTTCCTAATCCGCAGGGTTTCCCGCTTCTCGCTCTGAATTTCTAGAAAAGTCTCTTCTAAATACTCCTTAGCTGTTTTATTTTAATATTTAATATTTCCTGCGCTTTATTTTCTTCACCTACTGCTGGCTTTATTGATTCTATTTTTAATTCTTTTAACATCATCAGAACCTGATCATACCTCTTTTTAACAAAGTATTCGTGGTCTATCGGACCTAATTTTATTAAAATATTATGGTTGGCTATAAACTCTTCTTCCAACCTTGCAATGTACTCTATCTGGTCTTTAGAATATTCCTTCAGACCTTCTGCAGCTATTTGCCTGCAGGTTTGTTAATGTCCGCTTGCTTTTTAAGCAGACTTATAATTTGCTCGGACAACATATTAAAATAACTTAGTATAGCTTATCTGTGGTATTTGTCGTCGCCGCTGCCGCTGCTGCCGCTGCCGCTGCTGTACTCTGCTGCCGCTGCTGCCGCTGTTGATGTCGTCGCTGCTGCGCAGGTATCGCTGATGTCGTTGCCGCTGCTGATGTAGGCGCTGCTGTTGGTAAGGGCTGTTGCTGTGGCGCTTCGTAAGCGCTGCTGTTGGTAGGCGCTGTTTTGGTAGGCGCTGCTGCTTTCTTCCTTCTGGGATGATTTGTTTTTGAATTTGTTTATATTTTTGTTGATTTTTATTTTTTGCTGTTTGTACTGTTAGTGCACTTTTCTTTGTATTTTTCCCGATGAGCACAGTTTTTTTTTTTAAATAGCTAATTAATAGCTAGTGAATTAGGCCTTCAGTTCACCACAATCACTTTTTATTTGAACCGGTTGGATTTCAAAGAGTCCAAATTTTTGTTCATAAAACACTTTATAAGCTGATGTTTGAGGCCTCAAGCACGCCTTACCACATAAATTGGGTAATTGAAACAACCTTTAGCTTTATTTCAAGACTAAGGTGTTTTATTTAAAACATAAAAGATTCTTATGTATCTTTGCTTTAGTTTATGCTCTGTTCCTTACCACGGGTGGGGAAACAAGAGATATTTATTTTGCAACCTTAACTGCGGGATACAGATTTTAAGGTGCTGGTTTTAAAACTCTAAACCTCTTACCACAAGGGGAAAGTTATAGAGTGTCTCGAAGGACCAAAATGAAAAGAGCGCCCAATAAATACGACGTCTTCATTTGCTGAGTTAATTTTTTCAAACTGATTCTTTATTTCAAAGTCCGCGCTTACGTAGCGGTCGTGAGATCAAAACTAGTCTTATCGCTAGACCAACGGATTGGTTAGTTTATCCCTTACATGGGAAAATTCTTGGGCACGGTAGGGGAAAACAACCTCTCGCACATATCTTAAAATATATTCTGTGACCCACTCAGAGGTCGTATTACATCTCAAGTGTATTTATTTGTCTAGTGCACAGATCTGTGTTGGGCCCAAGTGGCCGCTGTTTAGAGATACGCGCACATGCGCTCACAGATCAGATCACAGCTGCATCGATTTGTTACAGATCTATGTATATATGTATGTTTGTATGTATGTATGTATATATTTATATATAAACGTGTTCATGTTTGAACACCTTTTTTTGAAAACCGGATTGTTTATGGTGAATTAACAAGTTGCTATTCAGGAAAAGTTGAATTTGTGAAGACATTAGGTTTTCAAATGCTTTTGAAAGGAAAGGCAGTAGAGAAATGGGCCTGAAATCGTTTTTGCTTTAGGAATCGAATTGATCTTGCCTTTTTTTCCATTCGGCCGATAATGAGCTCGTGGTTAAAACTGTATTGAAAACATGTGTGACGTGGGCAATAACAATGGAAGTTGAGTTTTAACAAATGTTGGGCTTTGGCTATCGAGACCTTCCGCGTTTGATTTTACCTTAAGAATACTATCAAGGAAACCACACCGAATGACGCACATAAAACTAAAACTATGATCACAGAAGGGTGCAGTGTTCAGGTACGGGTTGCATATTGCTTCAGGTACATCTATTTCTAACAATTTTTGGTTTAATTTTTTTTTCAACATGTGCATTAAGTTCAGTCTTTTGCTATACCTAACTTATTAATTTCAGTCCAGCGGTGTTTTACAGAAGAACATATTTCAAATTTTGACCTAACGTACTTGCACTTGGCGGATTTAATTTTTATACCCGGTACCCATAGGGTACAAGGGTATTATAAGTTAGTGCCAATTGAGAATGTATGTAACAGGCAGAAGGAGGCATCTCCGACCCTATAAAGTATATAGCCAGCCGAGTCGATTGATGCTTATCAAGAATAAATATACTATATGGGGTCGGATATGCTTCTTCTTCCACAGCGTTATTATTATTAATTAAAGGCACAATTTTCAGATGAGGTACACCCAAAAAAAAAACCAAGAGTTTAAACTTAATACGTGTTGTCTCAAAATAATACTCCAAGCAGTATAACGAGCTTAGTATTGATTTCATAATTAACAATATAAATTTTATACGAGAAGTATAGCTTTTTTACTCAATAGTTTAAATTGTATATTTTCGAGTATCATTTTTATAAGACCCTACATTGAAAATTCGATAACATGTGGCGTTAGCAAGAATTTAGTGCTATTCTGTTTGTCGCGCTAGGGATTTTTGTCAAGCCTTGGTGAATCTATAAATAGATTTTTGTACGGTTAATGTTCCACGTCCCGCAAATGTCATCCTCATATTGCTATTTAAGGCGCCTTCTATGTGATGCCGATTAGCTGAAGTAGTAAGACGTTCGCCTGCCATGCATTAGGTTGAGAGTTCGAGCCCTGGGTAAGGAAAGTTTTTCAGTTTATGTTTTCTTCTGTTTATTTGACATTCAGATCGCCCGCCTATGCATATAATATATAATATAATATAACAATATGTTGAAACAAACCGTTGATAATAAAGAAACGAGCAATAATAGCGAAATAAAAAAACTTTTTTACGATTTTTAGATATACGGGCAAAAAGCTGGTTTTTATAAAAAAAAAAATGGAATTTATACCAGCATTGTATAGAGTTTATAAGAAATAGTTTAGAATTTATACGCAAGAGGATAGAATTTATACGATTTGTTACACTGCGTAGTATAAAACCTATACGAACTAGTATTAAAAATATACTAAAGGAAAATAGTAGAAAGTATAACTTTTATACTAAAATATATAAAATTTATAACGTCGAAGTATAATTTTAATACTTTTGAGAGTATAAATGTAGATAATTTATTAATATAGATTATAATGTTCGAGTATTAATAAGGTTTAAGTAATGATAAGGTTATATAAACAGCGGATTTTATGGCAGCACGAGGTTTATGTAAGCTTTCGACGATTTTAAAACGACAGGACCACGACGAGTTTACGGCTTTTGCGTCTGCTATCGACTTCAACTGTAGAGTGCGGCTTTCTTTAACTGCTGACGGCTTTCTGCTACTGCTAACGGCTTTTCTTCGGCTACGGCTTTACTTCTGCTAACGGCTTTACTTCTGCTTGATTTCACCACACGACTGCTGCTCTGCTTCGGCTCTGACGACTACTACTACTGACTCCGCTCCGGAACCACTGGCACTGCTATCTCACCAGCAAACCAGTACTGCCAACTCCTCTATGTATCGCCTTCTTACATTCGGTCATCCTGCTCCTCGTCGTCTGTCCCAGACGACAGCAAGTCTTCATTTGATTCGACATATCTCCATAGTTTAATATTGTCTACGCTTGTTGATGTAGAATTCGGGCCTTCAAAATCGGCAGCCTTCCTCACGTCATAGCGACCGCAACGCAACTTTGATTACTTCGTATGGGCCAAGAAATGGACTTGCCAGTTTCCTACCGGCGACAAACTGTGTTCGCTTAATGGCGACCAAATCTCCTTCTTTATAAGTGACTTCCTTCTTACGCTTTTGTCATAGTTGTGTTTATACGCATCCTGGGCCTTCAAAATCTGCATCCTAGCTTCGTGACGCATCTCTTGTCTCTCCTTCTCAAAGTCTTCGATCAACTCTTGTTCCAGAACCGTAGTAATCTTGTCCGTGACTTTGGTCAGCATCTTCGTACCAAACATCAGTTCAAATGGTGCTTTTGTGTAGAAGTGGACATGCGAGTTGATGGCTTTCTGTACTTCGGCCACGAACTTATACCATTTTGTTGTATCCTCTGCTGACAGTTTACTAATTATAGACAAAATGACACGATTCACTCGCTCTATCTGGCCGTTCCTCTGGCCACTCCAGTAGTTGTCCAGACGTGTTGAATCGCATTCTCCTTCACGAACTCTTCAAATGCACCTGAAGTGAAAGCTGCTCCTCTATCAGTCACGACCCGAGCAGGAAATCCAAAACTTTAGACCATTCTTCCAGCCTTTTGACAACTTCATCGGCACCTGTAGTTTTGTAGCAAACAACCATACAAACTTCGAAAATCCATCGACCATTGCGAAAATGTATTTGTATAGTTTCGCCGTGGAGTCCATTGGGCCTAGGTGATCCAATGCAGCGTCTGTAACGGTTGACCTCCTTTGTCGATACAGTTGAGGTAACCTTCCTGCTTACCAATCTTCTTATTGTTCATTATGCACTTTATGCATGAGGCGACCACCTGTACCTTTCGCTCCATGTGCGGGATAAAAATTGCTGCTGCAGGCTGTGCATCGTCTTTGTTACTGCAAAGTGTCCATCTGTATGGGCTTCAGTTATAATCTCGTTTTCCATTGCCTTGGGTACAACCAGAAGATCATGACCGTCCACATGCTTGTACAAAACGTCTCCTTTAGCTTATATCCTTGGTATGGTCCTTTCTCCAGGATACACAAGATTGCATTAATGAAATTGTCCATCCGTTGTGCTTTCTTAAGACGTGCTGCTACTTCTGATCCCACTACCAAAATATTCGGAAATCTACTCAAGCAGTCAACGTGTTTCATTCGCTCTGCGTTACGATGCTCCACTGTAAACGTATAATCTTGCAGAGACAAGATCCATTGCGCCACTTCTCGAGGAACATCCTTTTCTTGATAGTTTGGGTAAACGCTGCGCAATCTGTGACCAACACAAAGTTAACACCCAGCAGGTAGTGTCTAAACTTCTCGATTGCCAAATGTGCTGCTTTAACCTCCAAAACATAACTATGTCGCTTAGAATCGCTCTCTGATGTTTCTTGCTCCAGAAAATATTGGATGAAGGTTTTCTCAAACCGCTGAAACAACGTTGCGCCAAAACCATCCTTCGATGCGTCTGTGTGCAGTTCAGTGGGCGCATTTTGTGAGTAGATTCGTAGAACTGGTTCTTGGCAAAGGCTATTCTTCAACTGATTAAATGCGTTCAGCTCTTCGGCGTCCATCTTAAATTCTGCATCCTTTTTCAAGAGGTTTGTTAATGGTCGGGCTATGTGTGCGTATCCCTTGATGAACTTTCGGAAAAACCAGTCAATCCAAAAACGACTGCACTGCTTTAACGTTCGCCGGGATAGAAAAGTGTTTCACCGCATGAGTCTTTTCGGCTCCAGGCCAAATCCTCCGTTTTCAACCGTATGTCCAAGGAAATCGATCTTGCTTTCCAAAACGGCACTTCTTCCATTTTATCAGCAAAGAGAACTGAGCAGCTACCTCCAAGACAAGTTTTAGCTTTTCCAAGCATTCATCCGCTGTCATTCCGTAAATTATGATGTCATCCATATAAATTTGCATAACATCTCGGCTAACCAGATCTTGAAAAACGCAGTTAATGAACCGTATGAATGTTGCCGGCGAATTTGTGAATCAAAGGGCGTTTTATTGAACTCGAACAAGCCCTCCTTCGTTATAAACGCTGTATATTTTCGGCTCTCCTCTTCTACCGGAACGTGGAAAAACTGTTTTCAAATCCATGACTACAAACAGCTTCGCAGCTTGAAGCTTTTCGAGGACATCATCCATAAGCGGCACGGGAAGCAGTCCTTTAAAACCATGGCGTTTAGTTGACGAAAATCAACGCACACTCTGTTGGATCCATCCTTCTTCTTGACTATGACAACTCTGCTGGCAAAATTTGACGTCGACTTGCGTACTACTCCTTTTAGCAGCCATTCCTCAACTTGTTCTCGAATAGCCTCAGACTCCACCATCGAGTATCGACTAGGCTGCTGCTTGAACGGCATCATCTTTTCATTTGGTACAATCTTCAGCTCGATTGGACTTTTGCAGTGGATGGTTCTGGATTGTAAGCCTTTACCATTGATCGTATTATCGGCTCGAACTGCGGAGGTGTGGATTTTAATATCAGTTTCGACGACATTATATATACTTAGCTCATTGTGCGCTTCGTTCTCCACCGGCGCAACCTTCTGAGAAAAGTGGAAGCCATCCTTATCAAAACAACGCAGAATTTGGACATGAAATCGTAACCAAGCAGTCCGTTGTACTCCAGTTTGTTATCCGGCACCACCACGAATTTCTGGTGAACTTCAATGTTGTCTACCATCACTGTAGCAACAAAATCTCCAACTGGCGACGTTTTCGTATTGCCAGACCCTCAGTACTGATGCAGACTTTTTAACTGGACATCGGGCAGCATTCGGAACACACTTTCCTTCATTATGGACACGTCGGCACCTGTGTCAACCAGGCAATTGATCGCCATTTTATTGATGGCAACGGATTTAAGACGATTGTTGTTGTGGATCACTTTCACGCTTTGCTCAGCTTTTGGGCAACTTCTCGACATGTGACCACTTTCGCCGCACTTAAAACATTTGGTTGCAGCTTGACAATCCTTCCTCAGATGCGTTGTGGACCCGCAGTTAAAGCAATGCGCTCTCTTCCTGAGTAGTCGGGTTTTTCCAGCGCCCGCTGCGTGTTTATGAACTGGTTCGCGTTCCTTAATTTGCTCGTATATTAAGTATTGGTTTTGAAGTTCCTCGTACGACTTGCAACTGTACATGTTATATTTGTATTCGTTTTTAACATTCAGGCCATCAACTATGTACTGGATGACTGACATAGAATCAACACCTACACCGAGCGCAGCAATTTGTCTCATTTTCAACACATACTCATGGAACGATTCGGCTTCTCGTTTCTTTCTTTCGCGCAGCTTCTTATGTACATCAGCACCGGCATATGTACGTTTGAATTCGGCGATCAACGCATTTTAGCTCGACGTAACTCCCGATGAAAACTGAACTTAAAAACAAGGCTGCTGCTTTGTCATTTTACTACGAGCTTGTACATATCGCTGTTTATCATCGAGCATGTAGGCATCTGCATTTTCTCGAAATTAAAGAACCACTGTTCTACTGGAATATTCTGCCATCAATTCCGGCACCACTTTTGCGAAACTTTCTGCTGAAACTATACTGCCACTTTGTGCTTTTTGAGCATTTTGGGCCTGTAGATGGAGCAACTTCACTATTTCTTCGAGATTTCTGTTTTGCATAACTTGCTGTTCCATTTTCACCAACTTTTCACTTCACAGCCAATTTTTCGTCTTCCGACATGTACTTATTTTTCGCTAGATCGGCAGATCGTGTATTGTATAGTTGTCTCTGTTGCACTGCAGGTTTTGGCACGGCTTTTTCGGCGAACTTACAGTTTTCTTTTGGTGTGTACCCTTTTTCATATCTCAGTTCACGCTTCTGCATGCATACACACAAGGCTTTAATTTGCAAGGGTACTTTTGCATGTTCTATGACGACGAACAGCTTCAACTCTCAGCACTCTCAGCTTCTTGATCAGGCACGGTTGATCAGGCACGGTTGATCAGGCACGGTTGAGCCCCAAATGTAGATAATTTATTAATATAGATTATAATGTTCGAGTATTAATAAGGTTTAAGTAATGATAAGGTTATATAAACAGCGGATTTTATGGCAGCACGAGGTTTATGTAAGCTTTCGACGATTTAAACGACAGGACCACGACGAGTTTACGGCTTTGCGTCTGCTATCGACTTCAACTGTAGAGTGCGGCTTTCTTTAACTGCTGACGGCTTTCTGCTACTAACGGCTTTTCTTCGGCTACGGCTTTACTTCTGCTAACGGCTTTACTTCTGCTTGATTTCACCACACGACTGCTGCTCTGCTTCGGCTCTGACGACTACTACTACTGACTCCGCTCCGGAACCACTGGCACTGCTATCTCACCAGCAAACCAGTACTGCCAACTCCTCTATGTATCGCCTTCTTACATAAAATCAATAAGCAACTTATTAAGAAATTTTTTATACTCGAAAGTATACAATTCATGTAACAATCGTATAGATTCTATGACGATTTTTTTTCGGTGTAGACATAATCTTCGCACATATAATTTTGAGAAAATTCAATAAAGAGGCTCTTCAATTATATGAAAGCCATATTAAAATGAACAAAGAGGTCAACTTTTTCTCCGATGTTATAGAGTTAAGGATAAAAAGTCTACTAAAAAAATATAATTAATAGAGGAATTTTACGAAATAGCTAATTGTTCCAGTTGCAAAGTTTGGGGATATACAATATTTAATTGTCGCTTATTTAGAGCTTGAAATCCATCAGAACGAATGGAAAAAGTTAAACGGGCAGGGTTGTGTATTAAATATTTAACACGCTCATGCACACAAAAGTGCAGTAGCGAGATTTCTTGTATGCATGATTTACGTATGTACTTAAATTGGAAAAGTGACTACTTGTGTGACGTCGGAGAAGACATTGCTAGGTACAGCTTAAGTGCAAATAATATCCTATAAAGAAAAAATTCAAGAGTTTAAACTTTAAAGCTTGACAGGGGTTCACAAAGCTCAATAATTTCAGAAGAATCTGTGATGATTTTAAAATTATCAAAAATAATGTCTTATACAGAGATAAGTGGAGTAACTTCCACAGGAAAGTGCATCTCGAAGCACAGAGTAGTTCTTCAATTAAAAGCAAAAATTCATCAAAAGTTTTACAAATTTTTTATTTGAAAAAGGAAAGGAGAAATATAAGTATAGATAAATTCAATAAAAATACCAAATGAAAGAAGAAAATTAAATGTATATATGGGCGCGAAATGATTCAACAGAGGAGAAAATATTTTTTGGTGAATCGGAAAAGGTGCAGAAGCAATGCTGATAAGACAGCAACATATATTTGCTCCTTAGAGGAAATAGATTGGAAAGAATAAAATTACTGAGGTAAACAATTATGTGTGCAAAGAATATATAAAATTGTTCATGGCATTCAGAAATAAACTACAAGCCTTGGTTTTGAAATCAATCTGGTCGACTTAGGGCCGATTTTTCCATGATATATTTATAGAAGGTAGTCTCGTCGTGTGTTTAGCGTTCGGGTGTAGGGCCTTATCGAACACTTCGTGTTTGCTCGTTGACGTAAAAGGCTATGTGTGTACAAATTTTAAAATCTTTTATTAATCCTTAAGTGAAACAAAAAAATGTGTTTTTGCAATTTTTGTCGCAAACACGTCCAAAGCGCAAATTTTATTAATGCCCCGAAATGTTTGGTAAAGAGAACGTTGTGGGAGCGAATTTTGGAGTGCAGCCTGCTTCACAGTGAAAGTCGACAACCAATAAGGGGACGACTTTCAAGAGAAGGCGACTAAACAATGATGCTGTTCCGGAAAGAAAAGCAGAGCCAGCAGTTCCAAAATTAAGCTACGCCGAATCGAGCTCGTAAATTCAAAATTAAATTATAAAGCTCCAACTTATTATTATAATAGGCCAGTTTTAACTCCAAACACCATATAAGGGATAATACATATTTTCTATTGTCGTATACATTCGTTTCTCTCACACAAACTTTGACAGCCGAACTGGGGCCTTATTGTTTCGAACGAGGGCCTTATTTTTCCGACGAGACTACCTTCTATAATTGTATCATGGATTTTTCAATTTCAGGTTAACTATTGTCATTAAGGTAAAAAAATTTTTAAAAAAATGTTGGCGCTTCAAAATGATGGTTTTGTTTATCTGACTGACAACTTCTCACTAGAGGAGGAACTGATCCTTGGCTCGTTTTCCAAGGAGTCACTTTTCACTAACACTAGCACTGGTCACTCACTAATCCGTATGTACGTTCCGGCTACTGCTACATAAACTCCACAACTGACTGCCCTGCCATTCAGCACCCCTCTCTCTCGCCAAAACTCCTTGCTTAGCGCATCCGCCCCGCTATGCGCTGACTACCCGCTCTGCCGAAAGTTTTTTTTCCTTTTCTGCGTTTCCACTCTATCTCTTATACTGCTTTCCTTTCTGTCGGGGATCATAGCGATCCTGCGCTCTTTTAGCGCTTCTGTAAGGGATCTTAACGATTCTTGACACGGTTCAAGCTTAAAAACATTTGTGGAACCCACTTTCATTTCAGGTTTTAGATATTGCTTTCTTATTATTTTATATATATATGTCAGAGATGACGGAGCTGACGCCCCAGAAGGTGGTGAATCTCCTCTTCCTTCCATTTTATTTTGTTGGGAAAGCATTGCAAGTCGCCCTTCGTTCTTTTCTCGTACTCCAGGTCTAAATGTCTCTCCTTCGATTTCCTCCTTTCTTTCTTTCTTTCTTTCTGGTCACTTTACTTTCTAGAACAATCACAGGCGCCATGCACATTTGAGAGTTCAAATGATGCTGTCCTCGTTTAACAGTATTCTATCCAACAGAATGGTAACACAATTTCGGTTACGTTCAAATTTAAACTCAGTAAAATTCTAAATGAATATATCACTCCACGACATATATATTATTTAATATGGAAATAATCATTTGTACAGGTGGCGATAATAAAATATATATTTTTTTATTTTTTTAATTTTATTGAATTTCTTTTCATTTTAAAATGGTTGGCCCACGCCAGGTTCGCAGACTAATCAAAAGGGAAAGGGATAATCTAGGTGAAAAGATTGCGATTAGTTAAAGAAAATCAAGCTACAAGTAAAGTAGAAGTTAGGGTGCGGTAGGATTTAAAAGCATGTCAGAAACACTTAGATGTAAGCCTGGAAAATTAGAAGAAGGTCAGGAATTTATAGAAGTAGACCCTATTGTCATTGAGTTTATGACGCCCCATTGAATTCGGGCGCACAAATTATGTTATTTTCCTCTTTATACCCTTGCAGAGGGTATTATAATTTTGATCAGAAGTTTGCAACGCAGTGAAGGAAGCATCTCCGATCCCATTAAGTATATATATTCATGATCAGCATCACCAGCCAAGTCTAACTAATCATGTCCGCCTGCCCGTTGCTACGCAAACTTGTCTCTTTTTGAGCTATCCGAATAAAATTTTGAATATACAGGCAGGCTCCGGTTTTCACTTTTGTTTTTCGTTTTCGTTTTAGACCAAAATCGTACGTTTTCGTTTTTAGGTGCTCCGGTTTCACAACTTTTTGTCATCGCTTTGTTTTTGTATTGCAGCTTGTATATATGTCGGAACGGCCGGAATCGGACCACTATATCTTATAGCTGCTAGATATGCTCGAAAATTATTATAATATTATTATTATTATTTTTATATCGATAAATTTCTAACGCCAATGGAAATAAAATTATAACTTCTACCAACGAATTTTTATAAATTTTGAGATTTTGCTGTTTTTAAGGGTTAAGAATTACGGTTATAATTTCATTAAGTTTGGATAACTATATCATACAGCTGGCATACAAGCGATCTGTTTACCAACACGGCCGGACAGACGGACCCCATAAAGTATATACATATATTCTTGTTCAGCATCACCAGCCGAGCCGATTTAGCCATGTCTGTCTGTCCGTCTGAGGGCGTTTAATCCATCGATTGGCATCAGAAGGTTTAAAGAATTTTGTAGCCGAAGCCGCGACGTTTTCTTTTGTGGGAATCCATCGCAATTGATTGCGGTTAGTGTTATCGACTATCTCGCCAACTCTATGCCTGACATAGGCTTGAAATTTTAGTGGATCCATGTCAAGCCACTGTATGATGGTCTTAGAATCTGTCCAGTATGTGCTTGAATTGATTTTAAGCCTTCTTATACTGAAAGCTTTTTTTGCTAGGCCACTCCCATTACAGCCGTCAAGAGTTTCACGAGCGGTATTGAGACTGGCTCCAGTGCAGCGACTTACATTTGGCTGCTACTAGTACTGTGTCGATGTCCATTCCTCGTTTAATACGAAGGTAGGTGACTGTTGCCAAGGCGTGCTCGCTCGCGTCTACAAATGTGTGCATGTCGATTTGGGCAGCATTAGGCAGCAAAATGGAGTAGTGTCGAGGAAACTCCAGCGGCTTAAGGCAGGACGCTTTTCCATTGGTGCCACGCCGCAAGTAGTGTTTCGGGTAGTTTTTCGTCCCAGCCAATGCCTGCACGCCATACTTTCTGCAGCATAATTTTTAGGGCGATTGATAGCAACGTCGCTTAAGGGCTCCCAGTACATACCAAGGACTTTTTCAGGGCCACCAAGGTCGTTTGGATGTTTCCCATCTATTTGACATTCTCCAAAATTTTTGAGGGTGTAGGTTGAATTTGAGATCCAATTTCTTATGGTGAAACCTCCCTGTTACAGCAATCGCATCAGACACGTCTGTATAGCTGTATATGAGATCTTCCACATAATGAGCCTTTGTAATAGGCTCGGATACATTGATTTTGGAACTCCTGTGCGTTTTTGTCACGCACATAGTGAGCTATACAAGGCGCGCAGCGAACTCCAATGTTATTGCAAGCATGACGAAGATGCGTGAAGTTTTGTTGTCCTTGCAAACTAATCTTACTGTAGTTGGCTTATTTGGATTTAGCGCGATGAAGATGGGAAGATACCATACGTTACTTCTTTCGGCTGTTATTTTTTCGGGTTCTAGTTCGAATCTGCCAAATCGGTTATATGGCGGCTATATAAAATAACGCCCAACAGTATATGAAATTTGGTTGGTCATCTAAGATACTTATAGTATTTATACAGTAAACATTTCAATTTAATTGCTTCAAATTTAGAGTTTATGCCAAAAAAAAACGAAAAAAAAAACCACAGTGCATCGGGCCAAATAATCCGATTTTCGTTGTTTTTGCAGATATCGGACTAAAACTTAATAAGAATTATTTAGCCATAAATTAAACATTTTTTAAATTTATCTTCCTTGCTCCTATATTTATTAATAAAAATAAATTTCAAATAAAAGTTAACCATCTGCTTTGTTTTATTTTTAAGGATGGAAAAATATCTAACCAGGAGTTTAAAGACGCTGTAAAAAAGACATGTGTCGGAAAAAAATATGAAGAATTCCCGCAGGTAAGATAAATTATTCATTCTATTTCAATAGCAGTTTAACTTTGCAATAGAGGTAAACAGTTCTTCGGAATACTCTAGTCTTCCAATATCAATTTTGTGTTAAACTGAACAGGCCCTTATACATTTTTAGTAACAATACAACATTTTTTGAAACAAGAATAATGAAATTGATGTGTTTTCAGCAGACTTCAATTTTAATATACACATAGCTTTATATTAGAAATGGGAGGCGAATATTCTCGAACTAAATAAAATCAAATTTTCTGCCGTTATTTTTTTTTTTTCGATTTAAAAAATTGTAACTGGGAAATGTTCAAATAATGTCGACTAAAAGTTTTGCATGCGATATCTGCTATCAGGTCACCTGATTTAGGTGTATAACAGAAAAAAAAATTCGTTTAGATTGCAAAAATCTAAATTAGTGGATTTTTGTCCAGCGTAACCCACATGAAAATTTTTGAAACTAAATCTCCAAATCGCACATTGAATTTCTGACGACGTGAAATCTTCCAAATAAATATGCCCATATATGCACAATCCTGCCACCCAATTTGACTCTTATTTTCGATTTTAGATGACACATTAAATTTGTTAGCATCAATTTATTGTGCGGCAAACATGGCGAATTTAAGGCACACTAATGGAAAATGTACCTTTTTGTTCCATTATACTATGTTTAGACTGAGTCCGCAACAGAAACTTTCCCCTCATAATCTGTGCATGTACTAGAAAGAGCCAGGAAAGAGCCGCAACAGCGAGTTGTTGTGTGTGTTAGACTTGGTGTATGTAGAATTTTGTGTAATATTTAAGTTATTTTTGCGTTTCTTTTCTAAAATTTCAGCAATTAGAAGGTGCTTTTTAATAAAAAAGTAAATATTTAATGCATTGAAATGGCCAGCCAGCAAGGGAAGAAGGCTACTTGGAGTGTCGAGACCGAGAACAATTCTGTCGTGGCTTCGTAATAGCTCCGCTCTTAGCTTAAATGCGCCGATCTGATTAAAATCATCCGCCTTCACTATTTCGGTGAGAACTGTAGTTAGGTGATTGACTAAGGAAATCCCCCTACTCGCCAAAGCTAAGATTTCATGAATTTTTGGGTTTAAATCCATTTTTTCGTCCTGGAAATGAAAATATGTAATTTTCTCACTTTGTTTGTTTGCTTTTGACAGTCGACAGCTTTACTCTTAAGCGGATTCGCAGTCTAAACCGAGTCGCAACAACTTTTCGTAACTGTCACTTTAAGCGGCAGTCTTAATCATGATACAATTATAGAAGGTAGTCTCGTCGGAAAAATAAGGCCCTCGTTCGGAAAAATAAGGACCTAGTTCGGCTGACAAAGTAAATTAAATTTTGGCTAGTATTTATTAATATTTTTGTTTAGGATTTTTAATACAAACAGTAATACTGTTATGCCAAGTCTAATAAAAACTGGTTTCGGTCGAGAAGAGAAAAAAGTTGTCTCACTAATGTTATTTAAAAGTCACCATTATCTGCGGTGTTTGTATAATTGACAGATTACGAGAAAAAAACTAATTTTCTGTTTTATATGTATACTTATTAGACTTGAAATATTGAAATAGATGAAGCCATTTGCTGTTGACTTCTTCTATTATACACTAAAGGTAAAGGACCAGCAAGGACGCAAGGACGCAATATCATTATGTCAATTAATTTATGAAAAACACGAGGCGGATCGTATTCTTAATACGATTTTGTATAATATAAAAACATGCAAGAAATATGGAAAATAATGCTAAAATAACCAATTAATTTTTAATACCCTTGAAGAGGGTATTATAATTTTGCCATGAAGTTTGCAACGCAGTGAAGAAGGTATCTCCGACCCCATAAAGTATATATATTCTTGATCAGCATCACCAGCCGAGTCGATCTAGCCATGTCCGTCTGTCTGTCTGTCTGTCCGTCTGTCCGTCTGTCTGTCGGTTTCTACGCGAATTAGTCTCTCAGTTTTTAAGATATCGGGATGAAATTTTCAGCACAGTCTTATATATATATATAGTTTGCAACGCAGTGAAGGAAGCATCTCCGATCCCATTAAGTATATATATTCATGATCAGCATCACCAGCCAAGTCTAACTAATCATGTCCGCCTGCCCGTTGCTACGCAAACTTATCTCTTTTTGAGCTATCCGAATAACATTTGAATATACAGGCAGGCTCCGGTTTTCACTTTGTTTTTCGTTTTCGTTTTAGACCAAAATCGTACGTTTCGTTTTTAGGTGCTCCGGTTTTCACAACTTTTTGTCATCGATTTGTTTTTGTATTGCAGCTTGTATATATGTCGGAACGGCCGGAATCGGACCACTATATCTTATAGCTGCCATAGATATGCTCGGAAAATTATTATAATTATTATTATTATTATTTTTTATATCGATAAATTTCTAACGCTTAATGGAAATAAAATTATAACTTCCTTATTTTCAACGAATTTTTATAAATTTTGAGATTTTGCTGTTTTTAAGGGTTAAGAATTACGGTTATAATTTCATTAAGTTTGATAACTATATCATACAGCTGGCATACAAGCGATCTGTTCGCGGCCGGACAGACGGACCCCATAAAGTATATACATATATTCTTGTTCAGCATCACCAGCCGAGCCGATTTAGCCATGTCTGTCTGTCCGTCTGAGGGCGTTTAATCCATCGATTGGCATCAGAAGGTTTAAAGAATTTTGTAGCCGAAGCCGCGACGTTTTCTTTGTGGGAATCCATCGCAATTGATTGCGGTTAGTGTTATCGACTATCTCGCCAACTCTATGCCTGACATAGGCTTGAAATTTTAGTGGATCCATGTCAAGCCACTGTATGATGGTCTTAGAATCTGTCCAGTATGTGCTTGAATTGATTTTAAGCCTTCTTATACTGAAAGCTTTTTGCTAGGCCCACTCCCATTACAGCCGTCAAGAGTTTCACGAGCGGTATTGAGACTGGCTCCAGTGCATGACTTTACATTTGGCTGCTACTAGTACTGTGTCGATGTCCATTCCTCGTTTAATACGAAGGTAGGTGACTGTTGCCAAGGCGTGCTCGCTCGTGTCTACAAATGTGTGCATGTCGATTTGGGCAGCATTCGGCAGCAAAATGGAGTAGTGTCGAGGAAACTCCAGCGGCTTAAGGCAGGACGCTTTTATATATTTTGCGAGCAGTATATTTGTCTGAATCGGACCACTATATATAACTGCCATAGGAATGATGGCGAAATGAATGTATAGCTGCCATAGGAATGATGGCGAAATGAATGTAAACAAAATGATAACTTATATTTTCTATTTTCTATTTAATGAATTAGAGACGGTATATTCTATCGAACTCATTTTTTTGTCTGGTATTTTTTTCGATAAGCCGATAAGTTTTTCAATTAATGAGCAATTAATTTATTAATCTCTCATTGAAAGTGCCGTATAGTCGTCTTCCTCGCACTTAGGCAAACCCTTATGGTTGCTGTCAAGCCTCTAATTAATGCACCAAATAATGAAGTTTTTAATACAGTGTCATAATGCTATTACCGAAGTTGGCTTTCTTTCTTATTTTTTAATATTTTTTATTTTTAAGTTTTTATTTTATTCATTTACAATTTCTTCAACCCTTTTTGGACAGTTTTTTCAACTCTAGTCGATCTAGCAGCCCAAAAATTTGTCTCTGGCAAATAAATAATAATAAATAATAAATAAATTGTACCTACCAAAAACAAGTTTTGTTAGCAGCGCTGCCACTAGTGTTAATAATTGTGGGGCGAATTCAAGTTATTGTCGTCTACTATATCGCACAGAAATCCCATAAGAGAAAAAATGTTTCAATACATTGAGTCTAGATATTGCATGTGTCTTCTTAGCCCACGGAATGGGGCAATATGGGAGTTGTCTGACCTGGTGTAGAAATCGTTAAATTCCTTGGACCCGAGTTTAATAATGTAACGAACTACAAATAATTTCTGGCTTGGTGTAAGGGTATGGGCTTGAGTGCACGCGAACAATGGTCCGGCTGCTGCTTGTCGGAAAGAGGGTGGTGGTCTTGCTGCAATCCCATATTTTCCTGTCTATGATCATAAATACTTTGTTTTGCGTGCGAGACAAGCTGTGGCTAGACCGGAAATAAGAGGACTCATGCGGAAGTAAAAGGAAAGTTTGTTTTCTTAAGTGGGCCAAAGTCGCCTCTTTTGATTTCCCGATGTTATTAGAGGTTCGTTTTCTGACCCGCCCTATCATTGGCCATCTGATTCGATCTTCGCATTCTTTATTCTTAGATGACCCCATTATCTTCCCTAAAACCCCCCATACAAGGGCTGTACGCTAGCCGCTGCAAAATAATCGTAATATTTTAAACATTATAAAATATATTTCCTTAAAACTAAAAACATTGTTGTAAATTATACATAGAGGGTAAAAGTAGGCAAATGCTCTTAGTGTACGGCAAAGTAAAGCAAATTCCGTACAATTTGAAAACAAATGAGTGGAAGTAATTGATTCTTTTTTCTTGTTGTTATATGTTCGATAAATTTCGCCTCGTAATTTTTAAGAATGAGTCAGACCACAAAATTTTTCAGAACGGCAAATAATCTAAATATATTATTCTGTTTCCATTTTTATACCCTTGCAGAGGGTATTATAGTTTTGCCATGATATTTGCAACGCAGTGAAGGAGGCATCTCCGACCCCATAAAGTATATATATTCTTGATCAGCATCACCAGCCGAGTCGATCTAGCCATGTCCGTCTGTCTGTCTGTCTGTCTGTCTGCCCGTCTGTCGGCTTCTACGCGAACTAGTCTCTCAGTTTTTGAGCTATCGGGCTGAAATTTAGCATAGTCTTATTTCTTTAGCACGCAGTATATATGTCGGAACGGCTGAAATCGGACCACTATATCCTATAGCTGCCATAGGAATGATGGCGAAATTAATGTAAAAAAAAGTTTAACTTATCTGCTTTTCAACGAATTTCTATAAACTTCGAGATATAGTCGTTTTTTATAGTTCTAGAATTACGGTTTTAATTTTATTAAGATCTAACAACTATATCATATTGCTGCCATAGAAGGGATCGGTCGATTTATATGAAAATGTAGAATTCTACATGTAAAATGTAAAATTTACAAAATTTACATAATTTGACATTTTTTTTTTACATTACCAAAATGGATCGATTTTCAATGATCCAATTGCAGACCGCAAGGGTATACAAACTTCGGTTTAACGAAGTTAGCTTTCTTTCTCGTTATTACTGCATTTAACTGTTTACACTGGTAACTTGCTTTAGGTTTTATTTGGAGCTAAATTTGCTCGTCACTCACCGATAAAATAAATCCAGCGAAGAAAGCGCTTTTCCGCGTAGATGTGGTGATTGCTGTTGGCTGTTACATATATATAAAATTTCCTTGGCGATGAAAAATTCCCATTTCTCTAATCCATCAAAATTCACTTCAGAAAATTCACTTCCCCTAATTTGTCTCTTCAGAGATAATTTCTAACAATATTTATTTTAATTTACGAACATTTAACATTAATTTGATTTACCTTTTTAACGGCATCTGAGCAAAACACTTGGTAGCGAGGGGCGACGCGAAAGTTGCTTCTCACAAAAGAAAAAACTCGGGATACTCGCACAAGCCAAGCTACCGCCTTCGGGGAAATTTCCTAGGACTTTCTTTAGGGCGGAAAATCTGTAGAAAATTTCTGCCATGCAGGGTATGGGGCCGTTAGACTCGGACTGAGGATCCGCAGTAGAATGAAACAGCAGGAAAGGAATAGAGACAAAACAACTCGACTTCGCCAATACTTTGAGCGCCAGCAAAAGAAAGAAGCGATTAAAAGTTCCTACTCCCGCTGCGCATTTGGGGCATTTCGGGGCAAGGGGTATTGGCGGGGAATGACACGTTTTCTCTGGGTGGATTTCGCTTGCGATGATCTCCTGCTGCTTCGGCGCTCAGGGCTGGGTTTTTGTTTTTCTCCTCTGCCGCTGCCTGCGCTGTGCGCTAACACCCTGCGCTTGGCGCTTTCTCGTATTTTGGCAGTAAAATATTTCGTCGAATTTCCTATTCCAATTGTCAGAAATCGATCTAAATTTGCTTCTTTCGTGTTCTGCTTACCGTAGTTTCCGATTTAACACCGAGAGGTGTACAGAGCGAATAACTCTCCCTTTACTCCTTTTTATACCCTTGCGAGGGTATTATAATTTTGCCATGATATTTGCAAAGCAGTGAAGGAGGCATCTCCGACCCCATAAAGTATATACATTCTTGATCAGCATCACCAGCCGAGTCGATCTAGTCATTTCCGTCTGTCTGTCTGTCCGTCTGTATGTCTGTCCGTCTGTCTGTCCGTGAACTAGTCTCTCAGTTCTTGAGCTATCGGTCTGAAATTTTCAGCAAATCTTATTTCTTTAGCACGCAGTATATATGTCGGAACGTAAAAAAAATAAAACTTTTTTGTTTTTCAACGTATAACACTCAATTTCAAGATATAGCAGTTTTTTACGGTTATAGAATTACAGTTTTAATTTCATTAATCTCAGACAACTATATCATATAGCTGTAATAGAAACGATCGGTCGATTTAAATGAAAATGTAAAATGCTACATGTAAAATTTAAAATTCTACACGTAAAATTCTAAATGTAAAATGTAAAATTCGATATGTAAGATGTAAAATGTTTACAAACTAAGATATTTTTTCAACTGTAACCAAAATAAATCGATTTTCAACAATCCAATTGCAGACTGCAAGGGTATAATTTATATAGGGTAATTATTATATAGGGTATAATTTATAAGGGTATAAAATTTCTGTTTGCCGAAGATAGCTTTCTTTCTGGTTCACTTTACTTTTCACTAATTTCTCTGGCTCTTAACAAAACGCAACCTTTCTGCACAGCCTCCAAAACCTCGATCGGGCCTCCCAAAGACATTTTTCTTTCGGGTGAAAGGATGACGTCTGGGTCTGTTAATTTCTCTTATTTTCCTTGGGGCTGACTTATCTCTCCTGATCAGGCCGATTAGATGGTGCCTTTTGTTCTCAAAGCTCCTCCTATTCATTTCTAGCCAGGAATCCTAGATGGCGCCACTGATTGCTGAACCAATCGTTACAAAATACCCCTTGCCAAAGATGATCCCAACTAAGCTTGGATCAGCTATTGCTTCAAGTCCTTAGCATGGTAACGCCCAACCAAATGTCCTTGAAGATCCTTCAAACCATTGTATGCGCTTTCTACCTTCTTGCGGATTCTAGCCTTCACGTAGCCTTCGGTACACCCCCTGCCCTACCACATACAACCCCTCCCTGGAACGCAGATTATATTGACGCTCGTTCTTCGCATTTTGCTAGCCATCATTTCGCACGCCTTACTGCGGACCAAATCCAACGAATCTTCTCAAGAGAACACTGGGGACCTATCCTCCAACATACGCAAAGCTCTTAACAGTTTGAAAGTCGAGCCTGCAGATACATAGTGCTGCCCGAAAACCATATAGTACGGCGAGTAGTGCCAATACTTGAATGGACAGCTGATCGAAGGGCACAACAAATGCTGCTGAGCTGTTCATCCCAATCTTTCTGATCCGTACGAACATACGAACAGATAGCTGCTATCATCGAACGATTGACCCCTTCCAAGGAATTAGGCTGCAGAGAATACACTGCGGTGAGGGTAAAATACAAAAACTTCTGGAACGCATCCGATTTAAATGGCGAACCATTGTCAGACACAATGGTCTCTGGAACACCGAACATGTGGAATAGATCCTGCTAAAGGTAACGTATCACCACGTCTGCAGTAAGTTTTTTACTGCCTTCAAAAACACGAATTTCGTATAGTGATCCAGAACAATAAAAGTACCTATGTGCCCACTTCTGGACGGGGGATAAGGTCCGCTGGGACTCTGGAGTTTTGCCCATCGGAGGACACTGAATGCTATTCGGTGCTTTGGTCATCTTGCACGCGCTACAAGCTTGAATATACCGTCTGACATCGTTTATTCGTCCGGGCCAGCAGTAATATCGTCGCACCCTTTTCAAAGTTTTATGCATGCCTCCATGGGACGCCAATGGATCATCATGAGCCTTTTCAGAACCTCAGGCAGCTTACTTGGAACCCATAATTTCCAGCTAAAGTTATCATGTAATGAATCTCCTGTTCTGTTCTACGATATACCAAATTATCGGCTACCTTCAGATCTGGAAGCTTGTCCCCATTTGCTTTTACTTTTTCAACTAGGTCGCAATATTGTCGCTTTGGAAGCCCCGGCGAGTCTAACTCCACTAGTAACCCTTGATTTGCATCTATAGCAGCTATTTCCTCCTCATTCACCCTTGACAATGCATCGGGTTCCACATTCAACCATCCGCTGCGATGCTCGACTTAAAGTTAAAACCTTGTAATTTTAAGGACCATCAAGCCAACCTCGAATACAAATCCGTTTGTGTCATTAGCCATTTTAGGGACGCATGCTCCGTAACCACCGTAAAAGTATGTCTTTCTACATAAGCTCTAAATCGTTTTATGCAAATAATGGCTGCTAGGCAGTCAGCCTTGTTCAGTTTTTTTTGACTCGAATGCTATTGGGTACTCATCTATTTCAGCCGATTTTTGCACTAGGACTCCTTCTACATCTGACTTACTGTCATCATACTGAATGTTCGGTCAAACTTGAGCTTTCCCTCAGCTGGTCTCTTGTTGCACCCAATAATGTAAGCATATTCTCAGTTGATACCAGACTACATATATTCACTCTGTTAATGCTCTGTTAGCAGCCCTATGTAATCTCTCTTCTGTTAATTAAAGTTCAGTTGCAATTCTAGATCAAGTAAAACTGTTATCTTTTCGCTTGCGGTTAATGTTTGGGGAATAAGTTTATACTCCCCCCAACCTGATAATCTTATGCAAACAAAAAACAAAAGGTTTGTTGAAATCTGGGCTGTACAACACTGCACAGTGGTGCCATTTGATTTTTTGTGTTGCAAAAATCATAACTTTTGAACCGAGTAATATAATTGAGTAATTTAAATGGCAATTGAAAGATAATTGTTCAACCTATTAAAACCTTTTTTAACAAGGTGCTACGATTTTTTTATGATTTCATATGATTTATCAAAATCAAATTGTGTAAATATCATAGAAAAATCACGTTTCTCTTACACAGAAAACATTTTGTTTACCTTTTATAATTTTTTTTTGTGCTTGTTTTTATTGTGTTTAATATAAAACAAAATAGTTTGACAAATGAAAGAAATATATATATATTTTATTTTGTAAGTTTTTGTTTTGTTCCAGCAGGCGTACGTTTATCAGTGATTTTACACCAAGGCTGCACGAAATACAACTTCTGGAACCGTGACTTTCTGACGTTTTTTGCCTCCAGTGTATGGGGGTATATTCAAAGAATTTTTTTAAAAAATATGGCAAATGTACAAAAATGTACCATTTTGTTATTTTCCATCAAAGTTGAAAAATAGTGAAAATATGGACAGTTTGTAAAAAATTAATTAGCTGAAGAATCAAAAAGCAAACAGTAAAATGTTTTCTTCATTTTATACCTAATATGTACATTAATATATGCAAAAAGAAAAAGGGGATCCATTTCCTAGTTTTCTTGAAAGTCGACCTGAAAGTTGCTCAAATTTTCTAAAAATGATGTGTTTATTGAAAACGACAAATTGGTCAATTTTGATACGGAATATCTAAAAAAAAAATCTTTGGCTATTAACATTTTGCATTTATAAACTTTTAACAAAAACTTATAAGATTTTCGAATTTAAAACATCGAACGCGAACATCAAATTTTTGATTTTTGCTACGCCGTTTGTTCTAAAAGCCTCATAGTGTACTGGGGCAGAACACAACATCTCCTTGAGCTTATTAAAGGCCCTTCTCCCTCCTCCGTCATTAAAAGCTTTTTCCTGGGCTTTAATAAATACGTCAGATAAGCTGATACTGAGGCAAAACTTCTAATAGATTTCCTATAAATCACACCATTCCAAGAAAACGTCGCAAAGCTTTGAGGGACTGTGGTACCGGAAAATCTTTCATAGCTGATATTTTGTTGGGATCCGTTCGGAAAACGCCTTCCCCGACAATATGGCCCAAATATTTGACCGTTCGCATGCAGACTTTGCTTTTCTCGACATAAGGGTTAGGCCAGTTGTTTTGATAAAGCCCGCAACCAGACTAAGAACCCTCATATGTGCCTCAAAGCTATCTGACACAATCAGTAAATCATCCAGATACACCAAAAACTTCATTTATATAGTCTTAACCTTATCCATTAGTCTGGTCATAGTCTGGGAGGCGTTCCTGAGGCCGAATGGCATGACTCTGTATTGGTAGAGGAGCTTTCCTGGAATGATAAAAACAGTTTTATCTCGCGATACTTGATCAATGGAATAATGTGCAACTCCAACTCCTTAGTGTACCTTGTACTGTACAGGAATTTTGAGACGGCCAATTATCTCCTGCTTCTTTCCATCAGCAGTATTTGCTACTGTTGCTACTTGTTTGAATGGAACTCGGCTTAAAATAACCTGCTCGGCTAACTTCCCTTCTATTACACTCAAGGCTGCTCCTGTATTAAGAAACTCTAATACCACTTGGTCTAATAACCGCACTTCGGCATAGGGGCGCTAATCTGACTTTTTGTACCGAATGGCATTTATGGTTTTGGCTGCCCGCCAGAATGCTCTCATCCTATTTGAATTTCTTGTTTTTTTTCTCGGACTGATTGGTTTCGGACTTGATACAAGCTGATTCGCCATCACTAGTTGAGGCCAAAACACAGGCAGACTGTTGCTTTCATCGGAAAAGTTAGAATTACCTACTTTTAATGCTGAAAATTCGTTTTTTTACTGGTTCTGCTCTGGGTTCGTCGACTTCTGACGCTGAATACACGAGAGCTGACGAGTCTGGGTGTTCATCTTGGGGTTTTTTAGCGTTACTGTTTAAGGCCGGCAAATTTCCTTCAAGCGTCTGATGAGTAAGTGCCTCCACTCGATATATGAAATTGTCAACCGTCAGACCTTCTTGGTTGCTTCCAACTGTTAAGAATCTGGCCAACCCTATCAGGACGTTCTGACAGATCAGGAAAATTCATCCTTGCAGTATCGCGCCCCGAGCCAGTCATAATACTTGTCGGCCCTCCAACCTGAAAGTTCACTGCCTCAAACTTCCGCCTGACATCTACTTCGGCCGTAATAGAGGGTCGTGTCGCAAATTGGGCAGCTATATTTGTCTGTGTGAGTTGCGCCATCTTTTCTGATAACTGCGTAAGCAACTCGTTATGCATAGCTTTGACTTGCTGCGCAACCATGCCTGTTGCCAAGCGGCTGATCCCTGCTCCCTTTATTTCTGAAGAACGGAGCATATCTCTTCTGGCATCATCTGTGGCCTGAAACTTCCTTCTGAAAGTGTGTTTGCGTTAATCCTTTGCAGACAACTGACAATTGATAATGCTCCGAAAGACTAAAATTGGACCTTTATTTTAGCAAATTATCACTAACCTTCTAGAGCCGCGGGAAAAAAAATTGGACTATTTTAAACATAAAATATATTTCCTTAAAACTAAAAACTTTGATGTAAGGTATACATAGAGGGTAAAAGTGGAAAAATGCGTTTTATAAAGATTAAGATTTATTGAAAATACTATATATAATAACACAGGTCGACAAAAATCGACCTTTTTTTTGCCGGCGAATAAAAGCCATTAACTCTGATAGATCTGAACCGGTACATTACTAGTCCGAAACTTAAAAGTTTCCATCACCCACCAATTTTGAGAAAATCGCGGTCAAAGTATCATGCACTGCTTGCATCGGCACTTTTCAAGGCTTAATAACTCCCAAACCTTACGTTGCCCAGAGTGGGTATTCAGCTTAAAAAGAGCTATGGCCTTTCTACTTCAATATTAAAAAATAATATCCAATGGGAGACCTCTCGTTCTTTAGTTATAATGCATTTTAAAACTTAAATTTGTCAAAAATTTTTGCAGACAACCATCAGATTGCGAACCCTTCGAGGAAAACGTCTTGTTTTCAACGAGGAAAAGCATACTTTAGATTTGTTCAACGCAATAGCGAATCCGAACCCAGATTTGATTGATCAGATTCGAGAACTCCTGCAGCAACTTAAGGCACTTCGGGCACGCGTGCCAGCAAACAGAGATGAGACACCTCGCACACAAACACGTACATTTGCCGAAAGCCGCACATGGCAACCCAAACTTGTGGTTTGCTCACTTCGCTTACACTAGATCGACGACGACACCGACAAGTTCGATCTGGTCATTATTTTCCTGGAGGAGGAGGAGGTCGACCACCGACCGAAAGCAAGTATGCAGCCATTAAAAATCGCTTACTACAAAAATTTGCAGGATCTGCAGAATCGAAATTACGCAGACTACTTCATGGTGAAGGTACTACTTGCTTAAAGCCCTCTGAGATCCTGGCCAACATGCGACGTCTAGCTCCGGACCTAGGCAAAGAGAACATTATCCTCACTCTATTCCTGGCCGAGATTCCATCTGCGATTCGTCCACTTCTCACAGTCTGGGAACAAGCTTGCCAACATCGCGGACAAGATGCTTGAAGCCGGTGGCTGCATCGGTCTATGCCGCTTCCACTACATGCCCATGGAAAGATCACCGAAACTATACGTTCACTGTCATAAAAATTTGATACATTGCAGAAGGACGTCAAGCGCTTTAAGAACACCGGACGTTCACGCGGCCCAAGCCAAACTAGAAATTACAAACAACAATCCCAAAACAGTCTGTGTTTCTACCTCGAATGTTTTGGTGACAAGCCACGGAAGTGCCGTCCACCGTACGCTCGCTCTCAGTCGTTAAACTTAATGAGCTGTCGCCCAAAACGCTGGTCAGCGACAGCCATATCATCAGAGAACCACCCCCTAGGCGATCTCACATTGTTTGAGGCAACCGAGACGATCATTCATAGCTATGGAAAGTACGTCACTCAGCTGAACTTGGATTTCCGTCGAAACTTTACCTTGCCATTCATCATTGCGAACGTCCATACAGCCATCATTGGTGTAGATTTCTTGTCAGAGTTTCAGCTTCTCATCGATCTCAAGAACCAGCGATTGATCAACTCGATCACCGGCCTTTCTACACCCGCCTGCCTGGCACAGGCGAAACAAATATCCGTTTCCACTGTGCAGGTTATGACAAAGTTCCGAGAGCTTATCCGGTGATAAGCGTGCCACCGCCAAAAAGGAGATTCAATTCCTGATTAAGCAAGGGATATTCCGTCCCTCAAACAGCCCTTGGTCTAGCCCACTTCACATGGTGACCAAAAAAAAACGGGGGCTGACAGCATGCGGAGAATATCGTTAGCTAAACGCAAAGACAGTCTAACAGCTCACATTTACGATTTCACCGAGCAACTGCATGGAAAGAACATTTTTTCAACGCTAAATTTGGTGAAAGCCTACTACCAAATTCCCATGGCAGACAGCGACATTAAAAAACAAACATTCCGTTTGGAATAAAAAATGCGACTTAAGCATTTCAGCATTTTATGGACAACATATTTCGAGGCATGGACTTCGTTTATTGCTACATCGACGACATACTAGTGATGTCCAACACTGCCATTGATCACGAATAACATCTTCGGGCTGTTTTGAAGGTTCTGCATCATCATGGACTAAGCATCAACCTGAATAAATGTCAGCTAGGACAGTCTCAAGTAACTTTCCTCAGCTACACAGGTAACGAGTTCGGAATTAAACCACCCTTGGAACGCATAAATGCCATACTAAACTACGATCGTCCTAATACCGTCAGTCAACTTGGTCAGTTTTTGGGCGTCATAAACTACTATCGCAGATGCCTAGCACTTTCATCACACATACCAGCACCGCTGTCAGAGCTGCTTACAGATGTTAAAAAGAACGACCAACGGAAAATTGAGTGGACTCCAGAGCTCGTTACAGCACTCGAAGCCTGCAAGCAAAGAGTAGTAAAAGCTGCACTTCTATCTTTTACTGCCCCAAATTCTTATTTGCAGTTGGTTTGTGACGCTTTAGACTTGGCGATTGGAGCTGTATTGGAACTGCGCACAGATAAAGATTGGCGACCGATAGCAACTTTTTCCATGAAGCTGAGCAACACCGAGAAGAATTACTCTACGTATGACAGAAAAGTTTTTGCCATATTCGAGTCCATAAGATACTTCAAACACCTCGTCGAAGGACGGATTTTGGTCATCAAAACTGATCACTGATCAGAGAAAGCACCTCCCCGACTTATACGACATTTGAGTTACATTTCACAATTCTCTACGATTATTCTACACGTAAAAGGATCTGAGTTTACAGTCGCAGACGCCTTTTCAAGATTGTGCTCAATTGCAATGACAACAGCAATCAGTTTTTCAGAAATTGAAGCAGAACAAGCATCGGATCCAGATTTAGCCCGGCTCTTACAAGGAACTACAAGAGGGTAATTTATGCACTGGCAATTTTATTTTATTCTTAAAAAATAATGATTGTTCAATCAATACTAAAGAAAAACTTATAAAATAATGGTTATTTTTTTGATCAAATACATAAACTCAAAAAATATTCATTAATTTGTAATTGATCAAAAATAAAACTCAGTTACTCTAAGCCAATCTGAAGTGAAAGCTGTATACGTCGATTTGGGGACCACCGACCACCGACAAAATGCCACTTTCTGACCTAAATAGCAAAAGCTTTAAGGTGTTAACAACACAGTTTTTAGTGGTATGGATATGCCTCCTGTAACATCAAGTAACCTAACGAATTTTGTGATTTTTACAAGATATGGCTAAACTGAAATTGCAGTGAGTGTTGAAAGGGCGTTCTCTGCCTTTAGACTGACACTTTTAGATCTCAGATGCAACCTTACATGTAAGTTGAATTTATTCATAAAGTATTAAATTTAATAAAAACCAATTCCTGTAAAGTTGGAAGAAACATAAATTTTTTGAACCCAATGCCGAGACTCTAACAACATTTTTTAAATGGTTTGGAACTAACTTGATTGAGGGATAAATCAAGCAGAGCGTAAACGAAATCATTCTGATCGCTTGAAAGGAGCGGGAAATTAAAATCACACAAAATAATTAGGTAGTCACCATCAATCACCAATGAATAAGGATATATATCGGATAACAGAATGGTGCATAAAATATATGGAAACATCAGGGTTGGAAAGGATACATTAAGGGATATGAACTCAATGGAATCAGCATCGGAGTTGCTCAACACCTGACTTTATTTTACATCCTCGTTAAGAAGGTTATTTGGGTATTTATGGTTATTTCGCGTTTCAGTAAAGCCTATAACACTGTGTAGTCTAGGATAATACCTACTGAGAACTCGGACATTTTGATAATGAATTTTGAAATTCAGTTTTTTTGACGAGAGATGGTAGGAGCCACGGTTTCATTAGTACGCTGGGAGTATTCGTTGGCTATCGTATGCTGAGGCCAAATATTGGGATACATAAAGGCCTGGAAGAGTGTACCTGGTACTAGGGCTTTAACGAACGAAATGCTTCATCCGGGTTGGATTCGGAAGAATTTAAAGATATATGAAGCTGAATTTTTTTCGCTATTGCCATCAGGAACGGTGGAAGCCTCACCCAGAAGTTGGCCTAGGCGGTGGAACAGTCAATAATGATTGTCTAGGTGTACGCGTAGGAAGGGAAGCAACAGTTACACTGGCAGTTGATGATGATGCCCCGGGACTCGAGGCCACACCGCCTGTTTCAGCTGGACATCAAGGTAACAGAATCCAGAAGAATGCGCCTGGAACTCCACATAACATAGCACATAAACACCTTCATCTTTGACTCGACGTGCCTGCTGAATGGGTACGTCCAGTTGAGACTAATTTTTTTTACGAGTTCGGTCAATAATTGGGCCCCCACAGTGGCCAAACTCGACACAGCCTGGAAGCACAATGTTATCGCATTCATCCAGCCATAAATAAAGTGCAGGCTTTCGTTAATTAATTTTGTTATTGAAAACACATTTTTTAGCACATCGACACAAAGAGGAGAGATTAGGAAATCTATTTATATATGTTTGTTAAGATGTACGCGATAAGAGCATCGATTAAGGGGTCTGGCCACAGTGGACTTTTTCAAAAATTGATATCTGTTGGACGTTGGTGCACTACGGTCAGTACACTCAAGTGGCCTTTTGAAACCAAGCACGTGCTTGTTAATAAAAGGTGTTAATAGGCGCGAAAGAAATGTATAGGTAAATAATGCGAGGAATATAGACTACTGCAGCTCGTCTGCTATCTTGCATGTGTACCAATTGGGTTAAGATTAATGTTTTTAGTTTAGGAAGGCTATCTACAGATGACGTATTGTTGTACAAATCATTATAATTTGCACATAATACTCTAAAGGGTTCATGCATTTCATACGATGTTCGGCAGTGGTGCAAAACTAAAGGCAGGTAGGACCTAGTGGTTCTACATGGTAGATCGATGCTTTCCACGTTACCACGGATCATGTTTTGTTTTTTTTTAAATAAATAATTTTTTATAAAGACAATGCCTAGCATCGTTATACGGTTTGCTAAGGAAGGTAGGTTAATTAGGAGAAGTTTACCAGAATAAGATGGCAACCTAAGGTTTGCATCCCAGTTTAAGTCACGAAATGCAAGAGCAAGATCCATATTCTAAATTAGGACGAACTAATGTATAAATGTATAAATTATTCATGACTTAGTGGTCATATAATTCCTTCGACCACCGAGTAATAAATCCAAGCACACCCCTGGCTTTATTCACAACTAGCTGACCCGGCGAACTCCGTTTCGCCACCAGATGGCTTAGTTTTATGTAACATTTCGTTTGGTGATTAAAAGATGAAGAAACATTTTTATACCCAGTACCCATAGGGTACAAGGGTATTATAAGTTAGTGGCAACCGAGAATGTATGTAACAGGCAGAAGGAGAAATCTCCGACTCTTTAAAGTATATATATATTCTTGATCAGCGTCACTAGCCGAGTCGATCTAGCCATGTCCGTCTGTCCGTCTGTCCGTCTGTCGGTCCGTGAGAAACAACAGATCTCAGAGACTATAAGAGCTAGAGTTACCAAATTTGGTAACAACATTGGAATCTGTGGCACGCAGATCAAGTTTGTTTTAAAATTTGGCCACGCCCACTTCCGCCCCCGAAAATCATAAAAAACGGTATATAATCATCAGCATGATTTTCGGCTTAAAGTAAATAGATAGGCTTAATAAGTAGGCAATCGTAAACGTCTTCTGAAAATTTGAGTAAAATCGGATGATAAACATAGAAGTTATTAAACAATAAAGTTTCTGAGAATGAGAGAGAGAGAGAGAGAGAGAGAGAGAGAGAGAGAGCGTGTTGCTCAAAATGTTTCTAGCAACATTTGTCGCTTTTGAGAGTTGCCCAACATGTTCCTAGCAACATTTGTCTCTTTTTAAGTGTTGGTTTCTAGCAATATTTGTCTTCATTTGTCAGAAAATGTTCTTATTTCCATCTTCATGTGCTGTTTAATTTCACCCACAACGCTTTGGATACTGGGTATCTTACAGTCGGTCACACTCGACTGTAGCTTTCCCACTTGTTTTTGTTTGTTCTATATTTCAAAAGGAAAAGTTTTATTTCATTTCACAGCAGTAATGATTTCATTTCGAATACAAAAATGAAGTGTTATTTTGTTTAACTCTCTAAGTGAATGAAAGTGAATCCAAAGTAAATACTGAATCGAGACGTTATACGTGTCCGCAAATTATCCGTTTCATTGAAGTGCTCTTTGGTAAACCGCATTTTTTGTTTTTATACCCGGTACCCATAGGGTACAAGCAAAGACTCGTTAATTATTAAGATGAGTAACGCCATACGATTTTTTTGCACACGTTTTTTTCGGGCTGGCTTTAGGAGCTGGCTCCAGGGTCTCTTGAAATTTTGCTCTCTCGAATTTTTGCTCTCTCGTACACATACAGCAACATCCGACGACCGTATATGCACACGTATTCTCATGCATTGTTAATCTGCCTGCATGTATTTGTTTGCTTACATCGTGCTGTCGAAATATACCCGTCACTTTATAAGTTCTAAGTTAATTTTGAAAGACGCTTGCCCCATCATACTAAAAATTCTTATTTAGTAATGCCTTTATATAATAACTACTCGAATATAGTATACATAATAGTAATGGTCGGATATATGTACGTATATAAAGAAACATAAAATATTTTATACATTATGTCATATTGAAACTATTGTCATTAGGGTATTTAACATGCGACTTGTTTAAAATATGCGAATGCAACGATTTTTACGTGCTAATGCACGCAAGTCGTGCCTCAAGAACGTAAATTATGCGATTGAACAGGTTGAATTTATTTTTATTTATTTTATTATATATACATATATAAATTTATGAATTTGTATTGCTTTTTATATTATAATAATACATTTCCTAGTAAGTTGCATTAAATATGCATTTAAAACAGAATTTCATTTCTTATTCTAAAAATTGTTCTCTCGAGTGGGCAAACAACTCCCAACTGGTCCTAACATCCGTGGCAAAGGGTGATGGTTGCCGGCCAATTCTAAGATACATATGTATGTACATATTTACATTATATTTAATATAAACATACGAATGTACATAATCATTTATTATTTTTTTTTTTTAATTTTTTTTTTATTGATATTTAATATAAACATACGAATGTACATAATCATTTATTTTTTTTTTTTTTCATTGTTGCACTAACGGTCAGTACACTCAAGTGGCCATTTGAAACCAAGCCCGGGCTTGTTAGGGTTAGGTGTTAATTGGCGCGAAAGAAAAGTATAGAAAAAGAATGCGAGGAAATATAAACTACTATCAGGCAGCTCGATTGCTATCTTGCATGTGTACTAGGTGGGTTAAGATTAATGTTTTAGTTTAGGAAGGCTATCTACAGATGAGGTAATTTTATACAAATCATTATAATTTGCACATAACACTCTAAAGGGTTCATGCATTTCATACGATGTTCTGCAGTGGTGCAAAACCAAAGGCAGGTAGGATCTTGTGGATCTACATGGTACGTGGAAATTCAACTGACCCAATAGATCGCTGCTTTCCACGTCACCACGGATCAGATTATACATAAAGACAATGCCTAACATCGTTCTACGGTTTGCTAAGGAAGGTAGGTTAATCAGGAGAAGTCTACTAGAATAAGAGGGCAACCTAAGGTTTGCATCCCAGTTTAAGCCACGAAGAGCAAAAAGTAAAAAGTTCTTTTGAACAGACTCAATGCGTTTGCTGTGAACGTCCCACTGGGGACTCCAAACGCAAGATCCATATTCTAAAATAGGACGAACTAACGAAGTGTATAAATTCTTCGTGACGTAGGGGTCATCGAATTCCTTCGACCACCGTTTAATTAATCCAAGCACACCCTGGCTTTATTCACAATGCACGAAATATGATCAATAAACTCCAGTTTAGGATCTAGGCGGATACCCAAATCGTCAACTAGCGTGATCCTTTCCAAAGAGCAGCAGTTCAGCGTATAAGTCGCAAGCATGGGAGAGACACGTGAGAATGTCATCAGCTTGCATTTTGAGCCATTCAGGTTTAATAAGTTTACATTGCACCATGTTTGAAAGTTATTAAGATCTGTTTGTAAATCCGACTGGCAAGCGCGGTCCTTGTATTGCACACAAAGCTTAACGTCGTCAGCGTACATGAGTACTCTGGAGTTAGTCAAGACTTTGGGCAGGTCGTTAATAAATAAAGTAAAAAGTAAGGGACCCAAGTGGTTTCTTGCGGGACACCAGAGGTCACCCGGAGAACATTCGCCAAGTTGTTTTTAAATAGAACCTTTGCGTCCTACCATTCAGATAACTTGAGATCCGCCTAAGAAGACCGACAGGAAAACCCATTAAGTCGAGTTTCCTAACAAGAAGGGAGTGACTAACGGAGTCAAATGCTTTACTGAAATCAGTATAGATCACATCTGTCTGCAAATTTTGTGGAAAGCCCTTATAATGAAAGAAGTGAGCTCCAGAAGGTTAGTAGTCGTTGATCTTCGTTTAATAAATCCATGTTGGCATGGAGAAATTACTGATCTACACAGGTGCTGCAAATGGGGAGTAATTACGTTTTCGAAAAGTTTTGGGATGGCTGACAACTTAGAGATTCCTCTATAGTTGTTAGCATCCACTTTGCTACCTTTATTGTGGAGAGGAATCACGAATGATTCCTTCCAAACAAGGGGAAATTGAGAAGTTTCTAAGGATAAGGTAAACAATTTTAGCAGGGGACTGCACAGGGACTCGGCACAATACCTAAGCACACAGCCTGGTATTCCGTCGGGACCTGGCGAATAAACCGGCTTGACACGTTGAAGATCCAAAAGAAGGGAGCTTTCGTTTAAGCTAGGACTGAAGATTAGGTTTGATTTGGGCATGCTATAAGAATAGGTTTGGTTTGAATCGGATGACGGAGAATAAGTGGTTTGAAAAACTGAGCAAAAAGATCGGCGATTGCCTGATCATTGTTTGCTGTCGTATTTTCAAATGAAAGCGAGGAAGGATGTAATAGGCTTACGTTTAGTGTTGACAAAATTATAAAACTGTTTTGGGTCCTTCGCAAACTGAACCCTACAACGAGTCAAATAGTTTTTGTAACACTGCGCGTTAAGCACGGTAAACTTTGACCGAGCCGCTAAATAGCGAGAATGAACAGCTTGAGAACCGTTACGTTTAAATTTAGAATAGAGATTGGACTTAACATTTTTGAGGCGAGTCAACTCTTTACTAAACCAGGAGGCTTATTGGAGATTGACGGATAGTATAACGGAACACATTCTGTAAAAAGGAGTTCATGGCATTGTAAAAATATCCATGGCACCCACCATGTCAGTGCACATGTAGAGATCGGACCAATCAAATTCAGATATAAAATTATTCAGCCGTCGAAAATCCGCCTTGCGAAAGCAGTGAATTTTCTTTCTGGCCGATCAGACTTATTCTCCTTAGCAGTCCCAATATCGATAGTCACATCGAAAGTAGGATGGTATGGATCTTCGGGAAGCGTCAAGGGCGGGACCCTAGCCAAACTGACTGTTGCCGGATCAGAGACAAAGCAGAGGTCTAGCAAGCGATCTAAGGAATTTCGTACATAATTGACTTAAGACGAAATGTCAAACAAGCCATCAATAAAATCGTGAAGTGCAGTAGTTAAAAGTGTGTTAGAGGATACAGTTGTGGACCAAATAGCTCCTGGAATGTTAAAGTCACCTAGAACAATTAAATGGTCCCTATCCGAAAGTCTATTGGAGACCGACTGGATAGCGGAAAGGTGGTTCCAATAAATAGGAAGTTCCGACAAGGGAGGAATATAGGAACATGTAATAAAAATAAAACTACCATTAAATGATAGCTTCACACAAAGGATTTCAACATCGTTGCATTCCTCGAAAGCTAATACTTCAGACGTGAGGTTTGAGTCAACCGCAATGAGGACCCCACCCCCTCGCCTGGCAGGCCGATCAAGCCTGTATGTTGTGTACACAGCTGAAAAACTTCGGAGCTTAGGATCACCGGCTTTAACCAGGTTTCTGTGAACACTATCACCTGGGATGCAAAGAAACACTATCAGAATACAATTTAGGAAGCTTACTACGTAAACCCCTTGCATTCTGATAGGTAAGTAGGAGGGAATTGGTTAGTTTTTGGAGCTGGTACAGTGGTTTTGTCCGGCCTGGGTAGACTAATTCCTACCGGCCTTCTTTCTTTTTCTTGTACTCCTTAACAACAACATACTGCGGCCAGAAATTGGCAGAGCATATTGTGTTAAAGAGTTCGTCCGGGACATTTATTTTGAAAGATGAAATGTCCCTAGCGTAAGAAAATTTAAATTTTTCCACCTTAATTTTATCGGACTTGGCTCTGTCTCGAATAAAGACAGTAACATCTTCAGATGTTTGAGATTGGTGAAGCCGAGAGACAAATATCTGCCTCGTTGGTGGTACTGCTATAAGGGCTTTTGGCAACACAGACTGGTTGGCTGTATTACCAATTTCGGCCGGTAATCCTGGCCTGTCACCCTGGGGAGCAATAGGGACGGGGATCTGAGGGGTCTTTAATTTTGATTTTGACCCGCCAGCGGACTCAACGGACAACACTGAGCTGCGGTCCCTGTCACGGCACATTCGGAGACCGAATCTTTCCTTGCATCCGACCTCAATATCATAGGACTTTGATATATTGGGGTCGGGGCTGTGCCGAGGAGTGAGCTGTTGAAAACCTGCGTCGAGTTGCAGGGCAGCGGCCAAATGAGGTGTGCAAACCGTGGTTTTCTTGCGCTTTGGGACTCGTTTAACAGCTTTAGGCCATTAAACATGGAGTCCAGCGCCATGAGCACCTCATTAGTTTTGCGAAACTAACAAGTAGCTCTTTGAAACCATTTATGGTTTGCCGCATGAATGATATCATCATTTCCCTTTCAACATCGCGACAAGCCTCACAGCAGTAGCGCAATCCAATGTTTTGTTAAAATTATCAGCCAGCCGGCCTGTGCGTTCAATGCACTTGGCGTACGACATTGTCACACAGCCAGCAGCCAATAGTAGGGTCCTCATCAGAAATTACTTTCTTGCAGGTTTTTTTTACACAGACAAAATTAGAAGACATTATAGCGACTTACCACTGTACCAGTCAGAAGTTAAGAGAAAATAAGAGTAGTTACGTGCACTAAGAGAGAGCAAGAGAGCGAGTTAGGGGTGACTTCGGCGTAACGGATAAAGCACAAAAGGAATGCAAGATAAGCAAATCACACAAAACTAAAATTGCAATTAATATAGTTATTAATACACAAAAACAGCTGCATGCACACGCGAAGTGAAACGGTGAATTATTATTGACACAGGATAGAAGTTTAAATAAACCCCGGTGGTTTATAGCAAAGATTTTACACAAATACGAGGCGCAAAACAAAACACGACCGTTCACTTTGAAAGAGAGAAACGGAATCGAATGTACATAAATAAACGGCAGCAAATTCGATGACGTATTAGGATAACTTTTATTAAGGAATATTTTACAGATAATTTAAAACAATTTGCATCAAAAAGCTATATAGATATACACCAAAAATATAAAAACTTTCTCTGTAATTTTGGAAAAATCAATTATATTCATATGTTCATATTTAATATTAAATATAACGAGAAAGAAAGCTAACTTCGGTAAACCGAAGTTTGTATACCCTTGCAGTCTGCAATTGGATCATTGAAAATCGATCCATTTTGGTTATGTAAAAAAAAATGTGCAATTATATAAATTTTGTAAATTTTACATTTTACATGTAGAAACTTACATTTTCATATAAATCGACCGATCCCTTCTATGGCAGCTATATGATATAGTTGTCCGATCTTAATGAAATTAAAACCGTAATTCTAGAACTATAAAAAACGACTATATCTCGAAGTTTATAGAAATTCGTTGAAAAACAGATAAGTTAAACTTTTTTTTACATTAATTTCGCCATCATTCCTATGGCAGCTATAGGATATAGTGGTCCGATTTCGGCCCTTCCGACATATATACTGCGTGCTAAAGAAATAATACTATGCTGAAAATTTCAGCCCGATAGCTCAAAAACTGAGTGTAGTATGCACGTATATTGAATACCCACTGTACCGAGAGTACTTAAAGGGTACGCACTGTAACACTTTGTTTCAGTGTTTGCATATTTCACTGTCCCGGTCATAAACCCTAAGTGGCCGAAATATGAACCGATCGCTATGGCTTAGCCCGCACACAGAGAGTGCTAGCGTCGGCATAATTGTAACAAACGGACAGCATGTGCATACCCCTCGCGCCTCCACTTGAGAGTGCATAGCCAATGTATATAAGTACATTCATACATACATAAGTATATACCTACCTAACCGTCTCTCTGCCGCCGTCTGCGGGCAGCGCAGCTACGAGACCTTGCCTTAATTAGACTTAAAGAATAATGTCCAAACAGAGAACGAATTCGAACATTGGAGCGGCACCATTGCTGCTCCCAATAAACAAATTAATATTCTAAATACAAATGCCGGACTCGCTTATTACATGAGAGACTAGTTCGCGTAGAAACCGACAGACAGACGGACAGACAGACGACAGACAGACAGACGGACAGACAGACGGACAGACAGACAGACGGACATGGCTAGATCGACTCGGCTGGTGATGCTGATCAAGAATATATATACTTTATGGGGTCGGAGATGCCTCCTTCACTGCGTTGCAAATATCATGGCAAATTATACACCCTCTGCAAGGGTATAAAAATGGGAATTTATAAAAAATAAAAATACATTTTAAATATTTTATGTATATATCATCGTTAATGCATTCTTAAGCTGCAATAAGCTAATACATCACTTAAACTTTTATTATCTGTATGCACATACAGCCCCCACCCCTTTTTATTGCTGTCAATGAAATTCGTTTTAGCCCAAAATGATTTCGGCCCGAAAATCGTATTTGCGCACACGAAAGCACACATGCACACGAAGGCACACATGCGCACTTGCCTTTTCGTTGCCCTTACTCACACAAGCAAGTGCATTCTATTTTTAGATTTTTAGAGCGAAGAGAGCGAGATTTTCGTCGCAAGGAAAAATAAGGCACCATATGCAAAAGTAATACATGGCCGTTCGGCATCTTAGGCCCTGTTTCTACTACAGTTGCTTTTTCCAATTTTGCTTTTTCCCCAAAAAGCAGCTTTTTCCCTGTGTATTATTAGTATTAGTATTATTAGTATTAGGTATATAAATCTAGTGGTGACAAAAATGAGAAAAAGTTGCTTTTTCGTGGTTTTGTTCGATAGTATCGATTATTTCAGTCTTTTTCTGCCTATCGATGTGTGATTTTCCCCAACTATCACCACTAGCCAGCTGTTTTTTGAACAAATTAAATTGGCTGTCTTAATAAATATTGAACAAATTCATGGTTTTCTCCACGTTTTGAAAACTGATTAGCATTTAATACATATTTCGTTTAGCGGTCTGTGGATTGAACTGGCTATTGCACTTCTGGACGATCCTAGCCTCCTCCTAGCCTGCTTCGTAAAGAGCGTCCTCTCTTCCTAGCCGACCACTTTCTCTGCAGCTGCTCGGCTTTGTAAAACTCTACTTTGGCATTGCATTAGCTTGCAAGCTGACACCTTCAGATAGCTGAACCCTGTGGACAGAAGGACGTTGGTGCGCAGCAGTGGCGTCAGCGACGTAGCGCAGGGATCCTCTCACTTTTCCAAATTCGCTTCATGTTTTTAACGGAAGTGGGGTCGGAGTTTGGTCGGTGGCGGGCGCATTCCCAGATTTATCTTTCTCCAGGCACGACCGCCTCCACTTACTCCTCCTTTGGCCGGGCCAGGTGATGAATTGGATCACTGAGACTTGTCAGAGAGTTGACGTCTGACTGAAGCATTCAGTCTGAATTGAAAGACCTGCAAACATTGCCTGAATTTTGGAATTGAATTTAATTTTCCGCAAAATCAAAATGTAAACAAAAAACAGCTGTTGCTGTTCACGATAGTGCTAAAAAGCACTTTTTCCTAGTAGAAACACCTTTTCTGCTTTTCGTGATTCTCGTGCGATAGTTGGAAAAAGCAACGTAGTGGAAAAGTACCCTTATAAATTATATTGTTTTTGTTACAAGGGTATTATAAGTTAGTACCAACCGAGCATGTATGGAACATGCAGAAGGAGAAACCTCCGACTAAAGTATATATATTCTCGATCAGCGTCACTAGCCGAGTCGATCTAGCCATGTCCGTCTGTCCGTCTGTCTGTCCGTGTGAAACAACAGATCTCAGAGACTATAAGAGCTAGAGTTACCAAATTTGGTGACAACATTGGAATCTGTGGCACGCAGATCAAGTTTGTTTTGAAATTTGGCCACGCCCACTTCCGCTCCCGAAAATCATAAAAAACGGTATATTAGGTATAGGCGTGATGATAGTAAAGTAAATAGATAGACTTAATAAGTAGGCAATCGCGGACGTGCTCTGAAAATTTGAGTAAAATCGGGTATCCTACAGTCAGTCACACTCGACTGTAGCTTTCCCACTTGTTTTTTTAATAGAGCAGCAAATAAATGTTTCCGAAAAGAAGAGCCAATTTCATACGATAGTTGTGCTGAACGCGCATGATCACTAATCATGATGCAAACATTTTTTCCATCATGATCAGAAAAAAGGAGCATTAAAATAGTACGCTACCCTTATACGATACTGATAGATTGCTGCTGGCATACATAGATGGTTGAAATATCGATAAAAATAATCGAAAAAAAAAGAAAGCAAATTTTGGCAATAGCGCAATAGCGAAAATATGACATTTTGGCTATATCTTTCCCATGGCAGCTATAAGATATAGTGGTTCGGGCATATAAACTAGCTGCAATAAAAAGAAGACTATCTGCAAAGTTTCATTTGATAGCTCAAAAACTGAGAGACTAGTTTGCGTGAAGCAACGGACAGTCGGACTGACCGACAGAGAGACATGACTAGATCGACTTGGCTGGTAATGCTAACCAAGAATATATATACTTTATGGGGTCGGAGATGATTCCTTCACTGCGTTGCAAACTTCTGGACAAAATTATAATACACAGCAAGGGTATAAAAAGAAAACATAGCATCACGCCCTTTCAAGAAAAGACAGCGTTACATAAAATCAAATATTTTTGACGTAAAGCGCAAGGACATGTTCAAAGCCGATAGGTTCCAAGCCGACTATTTTTAGAACGGCGTATGTATCATGAGCGTTCACCAGAACAGCTTGATCACTGATTACTGATCTATCTCTAATAAGTAATCATGTTGTTCTGATGAACGCGACCAATCTCTCTATTTTCGGCACTCGACAAAAGTTTTTAACCGTTGACTGCGATCGTGCGAGTGATCGTGCGTCGTCGAGTTTTCGAAAAATCATAATTAATTTAGTTTTAATTAAAGATTGTTATAATTCGACAGAATGTTTGTTCTGGAAGTGAAAGTTTAAGTACCGAGTAGTGGTCTGACTCCGGCCATTCCGACATATATGCTAGGTGCAATAGAAGGAAGAATATCAGCAAAGTTTCATTCTGATAGCTAAAAAACTGAGAGACTTGTTTGCATAGCAACGGACAGACGGACAGACCCACATGGCTAGATCGACTCGGCTGGTGATGCTGATCAAGAATATATATACTTTATGGGTCGGAGATGCTTCCTTCACTGCCTTGCAAACTTGATCAAAATTATAATAATACCCTGCAAGGGTATAAAAGTATCAGTGAAATTAAAATTATTATGGTTACCTTCAGTGGCCTGAAACAAATTAAACCCTATCTAATTAATAAATAGGATAATTATAAGATAATTATAATTAGCCTCTGATTTTTATATAATAGTAATAATACTTGTAGTTTGATTTATAATAAGGTTTCAAATAAATTAATTCTTCTTAAGGCCTGCAAACTCATCATAAAAAAATAAATTTTTCTTTTAGGCGATGCGTGCATTCATTGAATCTAACTTTAAACTTCTGGATATAGACAGTGATGGCATTGTTGGCGTAAAGGAATACCGTTATAACTGCATAACTAGAGTAGCAATCGACGATATAGCCCCTATTGACAAAGCATTCGAAACATTGCTAAACGTGAGTTACCTGAAATATTTATTTATTTATATTTAGTATTACAATTAATTTTTCGCCATTTTTATTTCCAGGATGAGGATAAGAAACGTGGAGGGCTGTCATTAGATCGTTATAAAGAACTATATGGTCAATTTCTGGGCAATACAGCTGATAATCATCCAGCGGTTAATCTCTTTGGACCGTTATAAATCATTTTCATACATTTAATTGTCTTCGCTGTTGTTCAACTACTATTTTATTTAGACTTATTTGTAATTACTATGACTTTAAATTTATTACCACATAGATATAAAACATTCACATCATTTTGTGTAGAATCGTCAGATGAACAGTTCGTTAATTTTAAAGTTTTATAATTAGTTAAGTACATTTGCTCTCAGAAGTATGAAATAAGTTTTGTTGTTGATTCGCTCTCCAAACATGGCTCTTAGGTAATGCACCTCTCTCAATTCCTGCAAGATTTCGATTACTTGTTATGTTATATAAAAGTTGTAATAAACATAATTAACAAAATAAATTAATACTCAAACTATCGCTAAACAAATAATTTTGTTGTGTAAGGAATCGTTAGGATCCCTTACAATAAGCCAAAGGGAACGCAGGATAGACAGAAGAGAGAACAGTATAAGAGAAAGCAGTAGAAGAGATGGAGTGAGAGCGGAGAAAGGGAGAGAAAGCTTTCAGCAGAGCGGATAGTCAGCGCATAGCGGGACACGGATGCGCTGAGCAAGTAGTTTTGGCGGGAGAGCGGGCTGCTGAATTGGCAGCAGCAGCGCTGCAGAGGATCGGCTGAGCAAGGAGTTTTGGAGAGCGGGCTGCTGAATAGCAGCGCTGCAGGGGGTATAAAAGCGCGAGGCAGGAGTCACAAGGCAGTTGAGAGTCAGTTGACAGTTAAGTGTGGAGTTAAGTCGTCGGTGAACAGTGACCAGTGCTAGTGCTAGTGAAAGTGACTCCTTGGGAAACGAGCCAAGGATCAGTTCAGGGACAGCAGAGCAGAGCAGTTTTACCAGCAGCAGCAACGCAGTAAGTCTTGGGAGGATTCCCTTTGACCAAGCGAGTCCAGTTCACTACTTCTTCCATCTCGTATTTTGTAAGTGCCCAGGCGGACGGTGAGTTTGCCAGCGCGTCAGCTTAGCGGGAGCATCTGGAGCGTGCAGCACCAGAGTATCTAGCGGAGCGCAGCTTAGCGAGAGTATCCGAGTGCGGGTAGCACCGGAGGATCAAGCGGAGCGTAAGCGCGGCGTGATCACCCAGACGGCGTTGGCCGGCGAGTCGGGCGTGAACTAATTGTTAGAGATAGGGCGTCTTGTGCCCCGCTTAAGACAGGTGTGGTAGAAAAGAGGTGCAACTCCCAGTTCAAATATATATTATATTACTTAATCCTAAACCCCGGAGTTCTTATTTTGGCACAGTGCCCAACAAATATAAATTTGTTGCAGCGAATCCTGGACGAGGCTATCCCGCCCCGATCGTTACAACTGGCGCCCGAACTAGGGTCGCTGTGCCTATAAGAATTACCTGAGTTATAGATATATTTAAGAATAAGGAATTTTTTTATCCACGATGGTGAGTACCAGCTGGATATACAAATTAAACAGGGAAGAATTACTGGCGTATAGCCAGGAGTTCGGCCTTGAATTGGCAGGAACGTAGACGAGTTACGCAGAGGGTTCGTTACGTGGGCACGAGAACAGCTCGTGGACCCAGCGCACATACTCAGATTTACAGAATTAGCGGAGCGTCACGCTGGAGCGTCACCAGTTAAGGCGTCTACGAGCAGTGGGCAACAGGAAAGGCCCGCTGCTTCTAAGCCTCAGGTGATGATTTCACAGGGAGACTTTCTAAATGCCAGTTTCAAGGAACAGGTACAGATAGATATCCCAGCGTACAGCCAAAAACAATTCCGGAATCCACCCCACCAACCGAGAATAGAATAGCAGGATATGATAGCCAGGCCACAAGCACCTGACTATTCTAGAATAGCGGCTAGGGTAAGGGAATGGAGTTTTCGGTTCGATGGGGCAGCGAAACCGCTAGAGTTTTAGAGCAGGTGGAGTGGTCAGCGGAGACGTACGGTCTCGAGCTAGACCTGCTTCCTAGGGCGATGCCCGAACTGCTTCAGGAATAGCCTTGAAATGGTACGTGGCAAACAACCAACATTGGACGACATGGGCAGCGTTCACGACCAGTTTTCAGGCCTATTTTCTGCCAGGGCTACTTCAATCACCTTCGGGAGGAGGTGATACAGCGTAAGCAGCGACTGGGAGAACCCTTTAAGGAATTCATGGTGGAGATGCAGTGCCTGATGAGACCGTTGAAAATGTCAACAGAGGCGCAACTGGAGAGGATATACGATAACAGCGTTCCAGATCTCCGAGCGTTCGCCAGGCCATCCCACTCTCCACTTTGCAGGGATTAATGGGTCCAGCGGATGAGCTAGAGGAGTTAGACCGCGATAGGAGCGATTACGGGCCAGTTCGGTCCACGCCCGACTTCAGTCCCCAGTGAACCCCCATCGCAATGACCTCCGAGGACTACAAGGCCACAGCCTCGGCACACAAATCCATTCACCCGGCCGCAGGAGACACAACAGTGGAGACAGGCAAACAATGGGCCCCACAAAGGATACCGGACCCTCCAATGCATGTGGAAATTGCGGACAAGCGGGACACTGGAGACGAGAGTGTCGTCAGCGCACCGTTATTTTGCGGGGCTATGGGAAACGGACCCCGACTCTCGCCACCCGGAGCACGGCAGGAGTCGTCAAACTCGGCTCCCAATAAATCAAAAAGGGTTTTCGGGATGAGGGCTCATATTTGTCGGCCACTGTTATAATAGGATGTAAATCCTATAAGGCAGTGATCGACACAGGAGCCACCAGCAGTTTTGTCACTGAAACGTTAGCAGCGAGCTTGGGTGCTGGGGAAACTGACACCTACATGGAGACCCGTGAGATTCGCGGATGGGCGAGCGGGCGAAATAAACCACCAGCTCAAGGTGGCACTCGAGTTTGGGAGCCGACAGATTACAACAGTACTGTTCGTAATGCCAGGGATCATCGATGATCTAGTCCTGGGCTACAACATATTGAAGGATCTGGAGGCAGAATTAAGTTGCGCAGGACAAAGAATTCAGTTTAGGCGAATAGGCCCACGAAAGCAAAAGAAGTAGTCAGGAATCGCAAAGCGAAGAACCAAGCAGGAACAAGGAACAGGACAGTAACAAAGCCCCAGAGGAACGGTTAAAAATGGCATCGGAAACGCCATTAACTGACCAGTGCATGGACACGTTTCTAAAAAGAGAATTAGAAATGTTCGAGGAAATCAAAGGGTATCGAACATTGCTGAGCACAAGATAGTGATGAAGGATGCACGACCCTTGAAACAAAGATATTTCCCAAGAAATCCAGCGATGAGAGCCACCATTGACAATGAGATTGATGAGCTACTAAAACAAGGCTGTATAGAGCCTTCGAGTAGCCCTCATAGTGCCCCAATCGTCATGGTGCAGAAGAAGACAGGCAAATGGAGGTTATGCGTGGATTTCAGGCAGTTGAATGCCAAATCTATCCCAGACGCGTACCCCTTGCCGAGGATTCACCACATCCTGGATCAGTTAAAACAGGCCAAATACTTCAGTAGTTTGGACTTAAAAATGGATACTGGCAGATACCCATGGAGGAGTCAAGTAAACCATTAACGGCGTTTACAGTCCCGGGACGGGGTCTGTATCAGTGGAAAGTCATGCCTTTCGGGTTGCATTCAGCACCGGCAACGTTTCAGCGAGCACTGGACAGCGTTATCGGGCCAGATATGGAACCACATGCCTTTGCATATTTGGATGACATCATCGTCATCGGTCGCACGCTGGAAGAGCACAAGAGAAACCTCCAAGAGGTGTTCCGACGGCTAAGAAAAGCAAATTTGAAAATCAACGTAGATAAGTGAGTTCTTCAAAAAGGAGCTGAAATACCTCGGGCATCTCGTGACGGATCAAGGGATCCGTACGGATCCTGATAAGGTGGCAGCCATCGGAGAACTAGCACCGCCAGCGGATGCCAAAGGTCTGCGCAGGTTTATAGGAGTTGCATCGTGGTACCGGCGTTTCGTTCCGGACTTTGCAACCAAAATCAACCCGCTGACAGGATTGTTAAAGAAGGGCGTTAAATGGCATTGGGAGAAAGAACAGCAACAGGCATTTGAGGTCATAAAGGAGAGCCTGACCGCAGCACCGGTATTGACTTGTCCGGATTTTGACAAGAAATTTGTGCTTCAAACGGATGCCAGTAATGTGGGGATAGGAGCGGTCCTAACCCAACACCAGGATAACCAGGAGAAGGTTATATCGTACGCTAGTCGGACATTAAACGGGGCAGAACAGAACTATTCGGCGACAGAAAAGGAGTGTCTGGCCATTGTGTGGGCAATTCAACAATTTAGACCATACTTGGAGGGATATCATTTCCAAGTAGTTACAGACCATATGGCATTGAAATGGCTCAACTCCATCAAGAGCCCGACTGGACGGATTGCGAGATGGGCATTGAGTTGCAACAATATGAGTTCGACATCATATATCGGCGTGGGAAGCTAAATACGGTGGCGGACGCCCTTTCACGGCAACCGTTGGAACCGGAAGCCTGCCTCATGATTGGCAGCGGGAGCACTTCAGCTTGAGGAGTATAAACCTGTGCATGGACCCAGGAAAAGATGAAGAAAATGAAGGCTCATCCACAAAAGTTCCCGGATTATATATGGGAAGCGGGAGGTCTGTACCGAAACATCCCTCACAGAGCTGGACATGAAGACGTGGCAGCATGGAAATTATGCGTGCCGTCCGGGCTCAAGGAAAGGATCTTGAGGGAGAATCATGATGCACCGACAGCAGGACACACAGGAAGCCGGAAAACCATCGCCAAGATTGCGTCAAGATATTTCTGGCCAGGGATGCAGCGAGACGTACGATCATACGTGCGTAAGTGTGAGACGTGTCAACGTTTCAAGGCCAGCCAACTACAGGCAGCGGGAAAGATGCTAACACAAATCCCGGAGGAGCCATGGTCCACAGTTTCTGCGGATTTTGTGGGACCACTTCCTAGATCCATACACGGGAATACGATGCTGCTGGTGTTCATTGACAGGTTTTCAAAGTGGACTGAGATGGTGCCATTAAGGAAGGCCACGACGGATACCCTAAAGAAAGCGTTCAGGAGAGAATCCTAGCGCGATTCGGGTACCTAAAGTCCTCATTACAGACAATGGGACACAATTTACAAGCAGAGCGTTTAAAATTTCCTGGAGGACATGGGAGTACGTCACCAGTTCACGGCCCCGTATACGCCCCAGGAAAATCCAACGGAGAGAGCCAATAGAACGGTGAAGACGATGATTGCCCAGTATGCGGAAGGCAATCAGAGGAAATGGGATGACTTGCTGCCAGAGATAACACTGGCAGTAAATTCAAGTACGCAGGAATCCACCGGATATTCCCCAGCATTCCTTACCCAGGGAAGAGAACCCAGACTCCCGAAAGCCGTGTATGATGAGGCTACAATGGGAACTGGAAGACCACAGCACGATCCAACGGAGCTCGCGAAGGACTTGAAAGAAGTCTTCGAGATCGTGCGAAGAAATCTAGAAATGGCGGCAGAGGACCAAGCCAGATACTACAATCTGCGGAAAAGACACTGGACTCCAGTAGTTGGGCAAGTGGTGTGGGCCAAGAAGCACTTGTTCAAACGCAGTGGAAGGATTTGCTGCCAAGCTAGCCAAGGTTCGGAGGACCATTCCGAATCATGGATTTCGTGTCTCCAGTCATTGTCAAATTAAAGGACATTAAGACTGGACAGGAGCGGCGAGCCCACATTAGTACCCTGAAGCCGGAAGGGGACGCAAAAGGACAGACAAATGTGGAGGATCCAAATGATAGGGATCAACAGCCGGGACAGAGGAGGGTAAACGACGACACGGGAACATCAAACCGTGATAAAAGAAATAAAGATAGGAAAGTGCTATGAAATTTTAAAATAAAATAATAATAAAATAAAAACATACAAATTAAATAAAATAATAAGTTAGAGGTCAAATTAGTAGCTGAAGACGCATAACCAGCGATAGCGGATAGAAGATTAAATGCGCAAAATTGAGGCAGGAGAGGATCCGTTAGTTTGAGGCACGGCAAAACAGCGGCTCAGGGCCGCCGAGTGTGCGCAGTCAAGATCAGTAAGAATCTAGCAGTGCAGACCGCAGAAACACCTGGGAAAAAAATGAGCAGCAGCGATCATAAGAACATGAACGGCGAGGAGCCGGTAAGGGGCGAGGAGCCCAAGGTGACAGGCGGGAAGCCTGCCAGGGGCGGAGAGCCCGGCAGTAGGAGGGGCGAGAGGCCCAGTAGGAGGGGCGAGAAGCCCAGAAGGTCGCGGCGAGGCGAAAAGCCCACGCGCGAGGGCGAGAAGCCCGAGGAGAGCAAGGGCGAGGAGCCCAGCAGCAACACCAACAACAGCCGCAGCAGTTCCCGCAACAGCCACAGCTGCAACACCCGCACCCGCAGCAAGGCCAGCAGGGGGCGACGCAGCAGGGGCCGGGACACCATACCAGGGACCCACGGCGGCAGGCGGATGTACCCACCCCAAATGGACAACAGTGTCCGGGCGACCCATGGGCCTATGGACGTCGCCCGGGCATGGGTCGAAGAGGAAGAGAAGGGAGCAGCACGGAAGGATTCCAGCGTGCGGGCTGGCAGAGGCAGTGGCGACGGATGTTCCAGTGGTGGAGCGGTTTAGAGGAGAGAAGAGATAAGTTAGTAAGTAAGTATTACAAGAACAAAACAATGGGAAATAAAATGATGCGAAGGAAATGGACTGGATGGGCGTTTGGTCAGGGAAGGGCTTGGAAAGGGGGTTAGGAAGAGAGAGAGGGGTGAAGGGGAAAACTTACGGGTTTTACATTTTTTTATTTTTTGCATTTTTCCAAAACAAATAGGTTGTTTGGAAAATGTAAACAAAGTTGGTTAGACTAGAACAGCTGGTGGTGAACCGAGCGCTCAACTGGTTCCGAAGGGAACAGCTTAAGATCGCCCGGTTCACAAACGAACCAGCTCACTTGACCAGTTCACTTCAGGGCGGGAACGGACGGAAATTTGAATGAGGGACAGCAGAAGGAAAAGACGGTTGGGAACTTTTTTTTTTGTTTTTTTGCCGAAGAAGGGGGGAGTGTAAGGAATCGTTAGGATCCCCACAATAAGCCAAAGGGAACGCAGGATAGACAGAAGAGAGAACAGTATAAGAGAAAGCAGTGAAGAGATGGAGTGAGAGCGGAGAAAGGAGAGAAAGCTCAGCAGAGCGGATAGTCAGCGCATAGCGGGACACGGATGCGCTGAGCAAGTAGTTTGGCGGAGAGCGGGCTGCTGAATTGGCAGCAGCAGCGCTGCAGAGTATCGGCTGAGCAAGGAGTTTGGCGGGAGAGCGGGATGCTGAATAGCAGCGCTGCAGGTATAAAAGCGCGAGGCAGGAGTCAGTTGGGAAGGCAGTTGGAGAGTCAGTTGGACAGTTAAGTGTGGAGTTAAGTCGTCGGTGAACAGTGACCAGTGCTAGTGCTAGTGAAAGTGACTCTGGGAAACGAGCCAAGGATCAGTTCAGGGACAGCAGAGCAGAGCAGTTTTACCAGCAGCAGCAACGCAGTAAGTCTTGGGGAGGATTCTTGACCAAGCGAGTCCAGTTCACTACTTTCTTCCATCTCGTATTTTGTAAGTGCCCAGGCGGACGGTGAGTTTGCCAGCGCGTCAGCTTAGCGGGAGCATCTGGAGCGTGCAGCACCAGAGTATCTAGCGGAGCGAAGCTTAGCGAGAGTATCCGAGTGCGGGTAGCACCGGAGTATCAAGCGGAGCGTAAGCGCGGCGTGATCACCCAGACGGCGTTGGCCGGCGAGTCGGGCGTGAACTAATTGTTAGAGATAGGGCGTCTTGTGCCCCGCTTAAGACAGGTGTGGTAGAAAGAGGTGCAACTCCCAGTTCAAATATATATTATATTACTTAATCCTAAACCCCGGAGTTCTTATTTTGGCACAGTGCCCAACAAATATAAATTTGTTGCAGCGAATCCTGGACGAGACTGAGCTATCCCGCCCCGATCGTTACAGTTGCAATTCATTTAAATTTGTGAAAATTTTAAGTAGTTAATATTCTCTTTATGAACTACTTTCATTTCACTCAAGGGGCCCTTGCGCCATAAGTACGTTTTTGTTAGGACTAGATAATAAGCTGAAATGAAGGTAATATATGTAGATAAATGATTGCGACTCGCTCGATAACTCAAATAATATAATCACGTGTAATCATGAGGGTATTATAATTTTGCCATGCTATTTGCAACGCAGGATGTCCGCAGACGGACATGGATAGATCGATCTGGCTGGTGATGCTGATCAAGAATACATATCCTACAGCTGTACCATATAGCTGCCATAGAAGAAATCAGTTGATTTATATAAAAAGTACAGTTCTACAAGTATATTTGTACATTTTAAAAGTAAAATATGTAAATGTAAATGTAAGACTTTGATATTTTCCGATTTAGCTAAAATGGATCGAATGATTTAATTGCAGCCTGTAAGGGTATACAAACTTCGACTTACCGGAGTCAGCTTTCTTTCTTGTTATACCCTTGCTAGGTACTTTAATTTTGATCAGAAGTTTGTAGCGCAGTGAAGGAAGCATCTCCGACCCATAAAGTATATATTTTTGATCAGCATCACCAGCCGAGTCGATTTAACAATGTCCGTCTGTCCGTCGCTAAACAAACTAGGCTTTATCTCAATGAATCTTTGCAGATAGTCTTTCTATTGCAGCTAGTATATATGTCGAAACGGGCGAAATCGATCCACTTTATCTTATAACTGTCATAGGAAAGATTGGTCTTAATGGGCCGTTTTTTTGTTGTTTTTAAAGATACCGGACTAAAATTAAATATACTGTCCTTTAATTTTATTAAACCCATACATTTAAAATTTCATTTAAAAAAACACTATATTTTATAGCTGCCATAGGAACGATCAGGTCAAATTAGCCGATATTAGTTGTTTTTAAAGATATCGAATTAAAACATAGTAAATAGACCGCCGATGTGTTGGGACTTTCGTCCATTTTGGGTGGGAATGTACTTTAACTGGGAACACTTTCTTTTTTTTGGGTGCAATGAAGGGAAATGTTCTTAGCTGGGAACACTTTGGTGCTCCATTCCGGTGATCCAAAGCCGAAACTTGGAACACTCTTGGGTATAAAAGGCCCAAATTTAGCAGTACCGAGAGAAGAGTGAGAGGCGATATGCAGGCGATCCCACGCAAAACCATTGTAAACAATCCACATCTGGAGCAGGCGATGATGCTCCTCAATAACATAAACAATTCTTGCAATGACTAAGTCCCGCTCTCTCTTACTCTCAAATTATTATGTACAATCAATATCAATATCAATTATTTAATATCAATATCAATCAATATCAGTAGTCTATCAGCTTTCAAAGTGATCGGACGTGCTATTTTCGCTATGCTTTCTTCTCACTGCGCCGAGTGCAATACCGATGTAACGCCGGCCCAGCTACGTTGCTTGGATGCTGTCCGCTGCGCTTCTCTGTGCCGTCGCGTATTTCACGTTGAGTGCGCTCACTGCTGATGCAGTCAAACTTTTGCTTAACCCAAACATTTTATGGCAGTGTGATGCGTGTGTTGTGGCAAATGATTCGCATTCTAAAATTGATGAGCTGGACGCCAAAATTATAGCCCTAGAGGGGTTGTATCAGGGTCTTAATGCCAAATTCTCAGAAGCGTTTTCTTCCAAAGGCGAAGCTGTGCAACATTGCAGCAACGTCACCGTTAGGCCTCGTCAACTGCAAGCTGATAAGGCGGGAATTACTGCTCCAACTTATGCTGCTGCTGCTGCTTCTTCATCGATGGCCCATGGCCAAGTGCAACGACCTCCAACTGCCGAGAGAGGCGAATTTACCAAAGTTCGAAACATGAAAAGAGGAATAACAACAAAAACAAAAATTGTCGTTGGAGTTGCGCCGTTGTCAGATGCTCTTTAGGTTCTGCCGAGCATCAAATATTTGCATGTGGGAAAGTTTAATGCTACCACTGAGCCAATTGCTGTTTTAAACTACGTCTCTTCTAAATTGAATGTAGACATTAATACGTTAACTTGCGTTAAACTTATAAAAAGATGTTGATGCTGCCACTTTAAAATTCGTCAACTTTAAGCTGGGTGTCCCGGATCAGCACTTTGATTCGGTTTTAATAACGAGTTTTGGCCGCACTCGGTGAAGGTGAAAAGATTTGTCCACAGAGAGAGGACTAAATCTGAGGATACCATAATCGATCTGGCTGGACCTTTAAGAACTTCGACCCCAACTCATCCATCAAAAAAACCCCCAGTGATCGGCGCCGCTGGCGTCGACGTATGTGTGGACCTCTTCATACATGCTCTTCCTCACCATAGACTCTGGTTTTGGCTTTGCGCACAGCGTTTGCACCACCTACGCTTCTCTCTACACCTCTGCCATCTGACGCCTCTCTCGATTAACCAACAACAATATCAGCTGGATCTGTTGTTTTCCTTTTCTGCGATATTTGCCAAAGGCTTGCTGATGACGTCGTTTGCCGAGGCACGCGCTCTGGAGTTGCGCTCTCGCCCTCGCTCACAGCGCCCTCGTCGTATCAACAGTTCTTTCTGGTGTTATTCTTCTTCTCGTCCGCCTTGCGCGCAGCTGCTATGCTTTACTTCGTTTCGCCGCTGGATTGTCGGCGCCTATTTTGGATGCATGGACAACATCTGCTGGAGCTTTTGCTGTCCCTTTCCTGCGAAATTCGTCTATGGCTTGGCTCGGGCGTTTTTCGCCTAGGTGCGCTCTTCGGAGTTGCGCTCTCGCTCTCGCTTGCTGCGCTCTCGTCACATCAACAAGGCCATCTGGCGTTGCTCCTCTCATCGTCCGTTTGTGCGCTGCTGCTGCGCAGTGCTTGGTGTCGCCGCTGGATTCTCGTCGCATATTTTGGATGCCGTCTGCCGATTGCTGGATCTCTTCTTTCTGATATGGCACTCTCCCTTCGCCTCCTCTTTGAGTTATCCTCAAACAATGCTGACTGGATGCCGGTCAGTTCATCAACAACAACAGCTGATGCCGCCTTACTTCAGTATATCTGGATTGGATTCCCCCACTACCAGCGCTCTCTTAGGAGTAGCGCGCTCTTCTGACTTATCACCGCCTTGGATGCGGGTCAATCCCGTACGCTCCAGACTCTCTCTTTCGAGACACTTGGATTTCATTGGCAGTCCAATAAAGGTTCGAGCTTCATCGCTACTTCAAGCTTCTAAAGTCGTTGTCAATGAATGGCATTCAGATTCAGGATTAGCTCACTCTGCACCGGATTTTTCTGCAGTACACTCCTTTCACTCTGGCGGTGCTCCTGCCTCGACTTCGTTGACTGTAGATAATCCCAGCCTTGGAATATATTTTCAAAATATGTCTGGTATGCGTACTAAGGCTACTGCTGTCTTTTGGCCACATCGCATGGTGATCACGATGTCATTGCATTAGTTGAAACCTGGCTCAACATGGATTTTTGATAATGAATTCTTTGATTCAAACTTGTACCAAGTATTCCGAAAGGATCGGGATGCGGTAAAACGCAATGCTCTAGAGGAGGAGGCGTCTTAATTGCTGTTCGGCGTAGTTTGAGGTGCGCTTCTATACGACTCTTGAATGATGATTCTCTACTGGACCAAATTTGCGTATCTCTCATGGACCTATCGAAACGATCTTTCTGGTGGTATCGTATATACCCCAAGTAGCAGCTTTGAACTCTATAAGGCGCACGTGGACAATATTGCCCATATTCAGCAGAATCTTGAGGATTCTCAGCATATCTGTGTTCTTGGCGACTTCAACCTCTCTTCGCTGGTGTGGGTTCAGGATGTGGACTCTTCAGCAATGGTGCCCAGTAATTTGCATTTGCCTCACGAAATCTTAGTCATTGATGACCAGTTCAGTATGGGACTGGTCCAGATGAATAATGTATTTAATAAGTTAAATAAGCTTCTAGACTTAATTTTCGTAAGTCCTGATTTGAATATAAATTTAGTTTGCAGCGATAATCCATTATCTGAGTGTGATGCTCACCACCAGCCCCTAATTTTATCAATACTTACATATATTTTTGCACCTTATAAGCCTCGCTATACACAAATTTATATTAATGCTAGTATTTTGAACTCAATTCGCAATGATATTTCTCGTGTTAATTGGGTGGAGGTCCTTTCATGCTAGTGTTGATACTTGCTATGAACGTTTTTAATCTCCATATCTGCTATCATTAGATCCCATGCCAAGAAAAGGTTTCAGAATTCTTATAGTTTACCCTGGTACACACAAGGGCTAAAAAGTATAAAACCTCAGAAATAAATTCTACAAGCGGTTCGTAGCAAGTGGTAATTCGGCAGATTTCGACCGGTATAAACAACATAAGCGTGAATTCGAATTCCTTAACAAATTCTTATATAACCAATACATTGCGGATGTGGAACGTAAATTAGCTATTAATCCCAAATCATTCTGGCATTTTGTTAATTCTAAGAGAAATACATCATATATTCTTTCCTCCATGTCATTAAATAATGTATCAGCATCGACGGATCGCGGAGTGGCTAATCTCTTTGCAAATTATTTTGCGTCTAATTTTGAACCACATGCCCTGTGGAATGATGAGGTAACGCTTTCCGCCATTGCTTCAACTTTAAACATTGGGTGCTTGTATGTCAGTGAGCTGGACTGCCACAATGCTGCTGAGAGCTTTAACAATTCTGAAAAACTAGACTGCGATGGCCTTTCACCTTTCATTTTAAAAATTGTATTGAGTTCTTTCAGAGCCCCTCCAAATTATCTTTAATAAATCCCTCACCAGTGGAGTCTTCTCTTCGAGATGGAAGTTGGCGTCATTTACTCCTATTTTCAAGTCTGGTGTAAAGAGTATAATCTCTAATTATAGGCCAATAGCAAAGCCAAGCAATGTTTCCAAGTTGTTCGAACGAATTATTGCTAAGCAGCTCTTTTCTTGTAGCTGGCACCATTAGCCCTAACCAGCACGGTTTTATGCCAGGCCGTTCGACTACCACAAACTTAGCGGTGTTCAACCATTTTGCATACACTTCTTGAGTCATTATCAAGTAGATGTGGTTTACACAGACTTTGCCAAAGCGTTTGATAAGGTCTGCCACAACGCTTTATTGGCGAAACTTAAGAAAATTGGTTTTCACTCGTTTATCCTGAATTGGATAAGATCCTACTTAAATGGTCGGATGTATAGAGTAGAGTGCAATAGTTATTTCTCTAGTCTTTACTTGGCAACCTCTGGCCTGCCTCAGGGGAGTGCCTTAGGCCCGCTGCTTTTATTCTATTCATAAATGATATAGGCAATCAAGAAAAGAATTCCGAATTTTTATTATTTGCGGATGATCTTAAAGTTTTCAAATCCGTGAACTCCGTCTTGGATAGTGAGTTGAGATAGTGAGACCCATACACTTTGCTCAGCTTATTTTTCTCATTTGTGCGCTCTAAACTCGAGTACGCTTCATTTATTTGGAATCCGACGGGGTCCATGCACATTCATCGGCTCGAACGCATTCAGAAGAAATTCTTAAGCTTTGCCCTTAAGTCTCTCAACTTCAGCCATCCTGTTCCCTCGTATCCTGCTAAATGTCGTCTTGTACATTTGTCCACTTTACAAGATAGGAGAACTGCGTTTGCCTTAATTTTTATTTTTGACTTAATAACAGCTAAAATAGATTGTCCGTCCTTGCTTAGTAGGGTTAACTTTGCTGTACCGGGCAGACATCTAAGAGATTTTGAACCCTTTTATATTCCTGTTTTGAGGACTAATTATGCCCTAAATGAGCCCTTATGCAGAGCCTTAATATTTTACAATTCTTGCCACCATGCATGCGATTGGACCCAAGCTCCCCAGGATCTAATTAAGAAGGCTTTGCTGCATTACCTTAGGTCATAAACTGTAACGTTAAGATTAGTTAAGTAGCCAGATAAGGAAACATCTGTTGGCGAAATAAATAAATAAATAAATAAATATCCCAAGCGGGAGAGCTCGCTCCCAAATAAATGTAAACAAAGAGCACCACAAGTAAATTTTTGTCACAAGAAATTAGTCTTAAGCTGAGATCAATCGAATAAAGACGTAAAACGTATTCTTCGTTTATTTATTCCCTTGGCGTTGTCCTTAGTCAACTGACGGGACATTAGTTCGACTCAAAAAATATAATCATTTAACTGGCGCAGTCGGTAGGCTACAAAAAGTATCCGAAAAAAGAACCCCAAGTGAAAAATAAATTAAATGTTATAATTCAGTTCGCAAACAATAATTACGCATCACATTTCAAAACCCTTCAACTTGGGTTATAATTCCAATTCGGTTGTCCAACAAAAAGTGAAAAAAAACAATAAGTCCAAAGGCACCACCTAACAGTTAATAACAACATATAAATTTTAAGAAAAATTAATTTAAACAAACACTTAAATAAGTGAAATTAAAATAAACTAAAACAAAATTTTTACTTTACTATAACAACAAAATTTACTATAACAATGGCACAACCAATTATCGCCACACCCCAAATCATTGCGCTAAGCGACAACAACCTTTCTGAAGCTCATCGGAGGCTAAAGACATCATGCCATTCAAGGGTGATCCAGAAACTCTCTACACCTTCGTCAACAGAGTGGACTATGTGATTTCACTCTACCAAACTAATGATGTGCGACAACAGAGGATTCTTCTTGGAGCCATCGAAAGAAACTTGGATGGGCACGTAACACGATTATTGGGCCTTCCGAACATTGAAGATTGGCCTACCCTTAGATCGAGACTAGTTGCAGAATTTAAACCCCAAACACCGAACTACAAACTATTGGAGAACTTCAGGAGACACCTTACAAAGGAAACCTGAGGGCATTCTGCGAAGAAGCGGAAAGACGACGTCAACTACTGATTTCGAAATTGCATCTGGAAGGTAACCAGGCAGATTTTCTTATTTATGTTCAGGCGAGTAAGGATTCCATTAAAATATTTATCAGAAAATTACCAATACAACTATTCACTATTTTGGTTCATCATAATATTACAGACTTAAGATCGTTAATTACTATAGCACAAAATGAGGAAGCGAAATTAATCTTAAACTAAGATACATAGTTTTAGTATTTCTTAGATTAAAATTCACTGTAGGTCGCTTTGTTTACTTAATGTTCTCCGTGGTGTTTAGATAATTCAATTATTCATATCTAGTCGTGCGCAGCTGATAATTATATTTAAATTTTGGAAATGGAAGACAATGTAGACCCAACTGAAGTTAATAGCCAAACCCTATTGCGCATACTCACAAAGCAGAGAGCTGGAGTTTGTCACATTAATGCTCAAAGTTTGCCGAAAAAATCGATGAGTTTAAATATTTGTTTGTAAATTCTGGTCTAGATATTATATGCCTCTGAAACATGGCTTGGCTGTAATGATTGTGATGTGTTAATTTCGTGTGATGGCTATAATGTATACCGTGCGGACCGTGTCAGTCATGGGCGTGGTGTAGCAATATTCGTTAGTAAAAGTTAGTGCCCAAGCTTATATGTAAACATCTCGATAGTAGTCCAATAGAATTTTTATTCCTAGAAATTAAAAATCAGTTCTCACCAAAAAAAATGCTGATGGGATGCATATACCGCCTACGTAGTAGCATTAACTATGACGATACCACTAGTTTACACTCAAAATGCTCCAAGCCTGTTGATGCGAAATTCTGGTAGAGTTGAGTCCCCAGATCACGAAAATGGCTTTAATTTTTTTTTCTATGGATACGTTTTTTTTTAAAGATTTTTAAAGTTTTACTCAAAAAATTCTGCTCATTTTACGTTTATCATTTTATAGCTCGAGTTGTAGGCAACAATTTAGCCGTCGGATGTTTTATTTTACAGGTAATGAACTAACCTTTAGATTTTTTACACTTTATGTATATTGGATAAGTACTTTGTGTGCTGGAGGTCGATAAACTTGAAAAAAGTGGAAATGTTAATCTGTTAACTCAAATGTTAACATGCTGCTAGCATCCTAAAAACTCGAAAAAATCCGTTGAAAAATCAAGACGTGTTTTTTCTAAAGTTGATCGCCAAAGTATCAAACAGGCCTACAACTTCAGAAATCCGTTGCAAAATTGATTTATCGTGGATTTTCAAAGTTAAGTAAAATGAGAAATTTTTTAAATTTTTGAAGCCAGATGTCTACTAGATTAAAGGTACAGTGTTGGACCCGCCTTTAGATGGTCTGTTAACTTTGCTAGATGTGATGAACAGTCGGATTTAGCTATGAAAAAATAGCTAAGCTTTGTTTAATAAACAAAAATTTACAAAATTAAGTTGAAGTAAGATACAAACTAAATAATCGTCTTTATATACATACATAGACAATGTATTAATTTGATTTGGGTCATTGGTACCATTAAGGGTTATGCGGCCTCACGGCCTTAAAACGTGGTATAAAAACAAACATTTTTTTCTGCGGAAAAAATATAGCAGCAGTATTCTGTACAAGAGCGCACCCTTCAAATCGATATTACTCCTGAATTTTAGTTGAGATGTGGTCAAGATATACCCATAAATTCAAAAACACAACATCATCTAGACAAACCTGGAAAGAAATCAAGTCATTAGGAATAGGAAATCAAAAATCAATACCGGGACAAGATGTTATTGTTGAAGAGCTAAATCAACAACTCTCAGTATGCAATGTACCTGAAAGTGACGACAACAATTTGTACCTGAGATCAGTACCTGAACATTTCTGTGATAATAGCTTTAGGTTTGTTTGTGTCAATCAGTGTGAAGTTCTCGTCAATATTCTTAAAATTAAATCAGACGTAGTTGGACTTGACCAAATAAATCCTAAATTCATTAAAATAATACTTCCTAAAATTCTAATATACATAACACACATTTTCAACACTGCATTTACAACATCTGCATTTCGGACTATTGGAAAATCGCAAAATTGTCCCAGTCCTGAAAGCTAACAAGGAGTACAGACCGATATCAATTCTACCATTCTTATCGAAAGCCTTTGAGAACATTATGGCAGCCCAAAATAAACTCTTATATAGGTGATAAAGGCTTACTCAATAACAACCAATCGGGATTTAGGAAAAACGTAGCTGCACCTCAGCAATCCTGAAAATCTCGGACGATATACGCGAACACGCAGACAAATCCAATGTGGCGCTTCTGGTACTTCTTGACTATAGTAAAGTCTTTGACTCTGTAAATCATGAAGTTTTGTGTACAAAATTGAAAACTCAGTTCAATTCTCGACAACTGCTGTTAAACTTGTGACCTCATATTTAAAAATCGCCGTCAAATCTGTTGTAATGTCAAATGTTTCCTGTTCTTTGTAGTCCTTAAGCGTGGTACCTCAAGGCTCAGTTCTTGGACCTTTATTGTTCCTCATAAATGCAATGACCTTCCCTGTGTGTTGTCAGATAGTGATGTTCATATGTACGCAGATGATGTCCAGATGTATATAAGCCGTCCGATTGATAGAATTGACGAGTGTGTGAATATGTAACCGATCTTGATAAAGTTAGCAACAAAACAAAGACAACATTGGGTCTAATCCCAACAAAATCGAAATGCATAGTCATGTATAAAAACAAATTAAATATTGCTGACCTGCAGCCATTGATGATAAACAGCATGCCCATTGAATACGTTGAAAATGCTACAAACTTAGGTATCATATTCAATAATAAACTTAGTTGGAATGACCCTATAATCAGTGCTGAAGGAAAAAGTATGGTTTGCTAAGATCTCTTTCCCCAGTTAAAAGTCTTTTACCCATAAATGTTCGTATGCTAATTGCCAAGACCTGTCTAATCCCAACACTTTTCTATGGTATCGAAATTTTTTCAAATTGCGATGCAGCCAGCCATCAAAAAATAAAAGTGGCATATAATAATATAGCTAGATTTATATTCAATCTGCGCCGATTTGACCATGTGACCAGCTATGCATATAGAATATTTGAACTAAACTTGACCGACTGGATGAAACTGAGAGTGTTAATCTATCGGCATAAAATAATTTCCACGGGGGAGCCTACCTATCTCTTTGAAGCATTAAGATTCCTTCCTCTAGAAGAGCAAATAACCTGATTCAAATAAGACACAGATCTCTGCTTTCAGAAAGACAGTTTTTGTACACAATTAGGCTAAGGAATCAACTTCCAAGTCCTCTAAAAAATATTAGTAGCGCAACGCAGTTTCAGTCAAAACTTACATTACACCTACAAAATACCAACTTAATTTTAAACCAAAAAGAAAAAAAAAAAAAAAACCAAGCGACCTATTCATTAACCCTTAGCGTTTAAGTGTAGCTTTAAGATTTTTATTCAAACCTATGATTATAAATTGTAATTCAAACCTATATTTTAGTTAATTTGTATTTATATTAATTTGTCCTACTTGACTATCGCACTAATGGTATGGTTTGCTAAGATCTCTTTCCCCAGTTAAAAGCCTTTTACCCATAAATGTTCGTATGCTAATTGCCAAGACCTGTCTAATCCCAACACTTTTCTATGGTATCGAAATTTTTTCAAATTGCGATGCAGCCAGCCATCAAAAAATAAAAGTGGCATATAATAATATAGCTAGATTTATATTCAATCTGCGCCGATTTGACCATGTGACCAGCTATGCATATAGAATATTTGAACTAAACTTGACCGACTGGATGAAACTGAGAGTGTTAATCTATCTGCATAAAATAATTTACACGTGGGAGCCTACCTATCTCTTTGAAGCATTAAGAAAATTGAAAAAATTGAAATATATGAAGAACATATTAATTTTGAATTAAATAAAATCAGAATATAATAAGAACTCAAACCCCTAATCAAGTCCAAACCACACAATTCAATACAAATACCCAAACCCAATATCGACCAAGTTACCCACAATATTCTCAACCATTCCAACCTAATTTTAATAAATACACGCAACCATTTAGACCCACGTATACACAGCAGATGCCTATGGCTATGTGGCGCGCACCATTTTCGGATCCAACGAATACATAAACACACAACCATTTACTCACAAAATCCTTTCCCTCAAGATTCCAATAAAATTCAAAATCCTCAAACAGCATAATTTAAAGGAAATACATACCCTCAACAACAACAACCCTCCACATCTAAAATACTAACTTCCCGATTACCAAACGACTAAGACCATCGGACTGTGAGCAAACAAAGTTTCTATTGACGAATTGAGATTTCATGACGCGCACGAATACGAAGAAATACAACCTAATTATTATGAACAACAGTATTATTATCATCAATCCTACCGGTTAATGAAAAACAACAGGTGCAATCCACCCAAAATAAAGATGAACAAAATCAAAATAGCTCAGAACCAAACGAATTTTTCTGTTAACAGTTCCGGACAACACCAATACATAGAAATAGCATACAAAGGTTGCATATACAATTGCCTTATAGACACAGGATCCACAGTAAATATGATCCAATAAAATATATTTTGTCTTTCTATTCAAAATACTAAATGTGAAGTTCTGACATCAAATGGTCCTATTACATTGAACAACAATTATGTTACCCAGCAATAGTATTTTAAAACAAATGAACCATTTTATGAACACAGTTTTTAATAATTATGATATACTAATTGGCAGAAAATTGTTAAAAAAGCACAATCAATTATAAATTACAAAAATAGCACAGTTACCCTTTTTGATAAAATATACAAATTAATAACTCAAATTCAAAAAAAAACAAAATTTTTATATCCAAAAGGCAGGAATCAATAAAAATTAGATTTTGGATTGTTTCGATTAGGTCACTGAACCAGGATTAAACTTAAGGGTTGAAAGGTTTATTAAATAAATTCAAAAATCTTCAATATGAAGAAGGAGACAATCTAACATTTACAAATACCATTAAGCACTTACTAAATACAACACATAACACCCCAATTTATTCAAAACAGTACCCACTTGCTCAAGCGCACGAAATTGAAGTCGATAACCAAGTGCGGGAAATGCTTAATCAAGGATTAATTAGGAAGTAATTCACAATACAATAGTCCTACCTGGGTAGTACCAAAAAACGGATGCTTCTGGTAAAATTAAGTATAGAGTAGTAATTGATTATAGGAAGCTCAATGAAATAACTATTCCGACAGATATCAGCCTAAAACATGGACGAAATCCTTGATAAACTAGGAACATGCCAATATTTTACAACTATCGATTTGGCAAAGGGATTTTTATCAAATAGAAATGGACCCAGACTCAATATCTAAAACTGCATTTTCCACCAAAAGCGGTCATTATGAATACCTTCGAATGCCATTTGGCCTTAGAAATGCACCGCTACTTTTCAAAGGTGCATGAATAATATCCTTCGACCGTTGCTTAATAAACACTGTTTAGTGTATTTAGACGATATTATAATTTTTTCTACATCTCTTACCGAACATTTAAATTCATTACAACTAGTTTTTCCAAACTTGCAGATTAAAATTACAGTTAGACAAATGTGAATTCTTAAAAAAAGAAGCTAGCTTTCTTGTCACATCATAACCCCTAATGGCATGAAACCAAACCCCTTAAAGTTAAAAGCCATAGTTTTATATCCAATTCCAACAAAAGTAAAAGAGATCAGAGCTTTCCTTGGATTAACCGGTTATTATCGTAAATGTATCCCAAACTACGCAGACATAGCAAAACCAATGACCAAATGTTTAAAAAGGAGCAAAGATAGATACACAAAATCTCGACTACATAGAAGCATTCAAAAACTTAAAGCTTTAATAATTAGAGAACCAATTCTTCAATTACCCGATTTCGAAAAAATTCACTTTAACCACAGATGCCAGTAATTTAGCCCTTGGGGCCGTACTTTCTCAAAATGGTCATCCTATATCTTTTATTAGCAGAACACTAATGAACATGAATTAAATTACAGTGCTATCGAACAAGAATTACTTGCCATAGTTTGGGCCACTAAAACATTTCGTCATTATTTACTGGACGACATTTTCTCATCGCTAGTGACCATTAACCTCTTAGAGGCTGCATACCTTAAAGAGAACCGAATGCCAAGTTACAAAGATGGAGAGCTAAGTTAAACGAATACAAATTTACAATCGACTATATTAAAGGGAAAGAAAATTCAGTTGCCGATGCATTATCAAAATTAAAATTGAAGAAAATAATCAGTGAAGTTACTCAACATAGTGCAGGAAAGATAATAGTAACCTAATTCATTTAACAGAAAAACCAATAAACTGTTTCAAAAACAAATAATTTTCATTAAATCCGATAAAAATAAGGGTAGAGCATTCAACATTGGGTAACTCCATTACCACAATCCAATATAAGTAAACGAAAATGCCAAACAAATTTTACTAGATCATTTTATTCATAGAAACATTACCATTCATATTGAAAGCGATGTAGATTTTGAAATCATTCAAAGAGCATACAGAGAAACTATTAATACCACTTACACTAAAGTAATTCGCAGCCTCTACCTATTAAAGAATGTTTGTATATATGCCGAATTCAAAGATATTATACTTCAATCACATGAAAAACTTTCACATCCAGGTATACAGAAAATTATTCAAAGAAAATCACTTCTTTCCAAACAGCCAACTATTAATTCAGAATATAATAAATGAATGCAACATATGCAATTTGGCTAAAACAGAACACAGAAATACCAAAATGCCTTTTAAAATCACACCCAACACTGAACATTGGAACAACATTAAAACATTACATCAGTTGCATTGACTGGAACACTGGAACATATTAAAACAAAGGATTGGATAGGAATGCAGAAACGCTAATGCGCATTTTTGATCAGTTAGGTAAACCCAAATTACTAAAGGCAGACAGAGACAGACAGAGCTTTCACCAGCTTGACGCTAAAGCGATGGCTAGAAGCATGAAAAACAGTGTAGAATGTCGAAAGACTACACAAGACAATGACGAAAAATCGAATAATCAACTCATCCGATGATGGCAGAAGTAAAATCAAGATAAAACAATTGTTTACATACAACCATAAAATAAAACATGACACCACTGGACAAACACACTCAAATATTCTTATACGCTGCGCAAATATGGAGCACTCAAAATATTAAAGAAAGGAAAATAGATAAGATAAATGAAGATCGACAGAATTTAACATTGACACTAGATACAGAAAGGTCCACTTCAAAAGGAAAATTAGAAAATTAATTTAATTAATATTTAAGGCAAATATAAATATAAAAAAATAGACGAAGGCATTACAAACTACTAATCGAAATAGGAAACCCAATACTACAAAACACAATTTAAGAAACAAAAAGAAAACTAATGACGTTAAACTTCCACAGGAACCTTCTGTACAATGATGTTGTTTCTATTATTCACTGCACATTTTCAACAAATTCAAATAACCAACCCAGATTCCGACCTTGGCTATTTACTCTTCTCAAGCATTCCAATTCAAATACCGGTAGTGGTGTATGAACATCACTGTTTAAGAATTAATTTAACGGAAATCAATATTATCACTGAATCTTTTGGTAACAAAATCATAGACTCATAGAATGAAATATTTGTACAACAAACTACTGAAAAGAAATAAATGGTATAACTATTTATCAGCAAAATGGAAGAGAAACGTGGACTATTTGACATAATAGGTTCATCTTTTAAATTTCGCCACTTGATGAAAATGATAAGGTAAAATTAACAAAAAATAGATATAATTGCAAAAATTCAATTCAACTTCATAAATTAAATGATGTCGTAAAGTTTGTGAATGAAGGACTGGAGAAACTTACTAGAAAATACCAATAGTATTGACACACTTTTTATGAACTCATGCAATTTATTGAGTACATTGTAAATATAAAATGGGCTTGCAACTTTCACGTCTTGGACTTACTCAAAATACTATTCACTCACTACAACAAAAGCATTAACAGATAAAAGATGGTAAATATAGTGACATTTTAAAACTAATTTCAGAAAATAATACCACTTTACGGAATTATAATATTAGTAGTTATTGTTCTTATTATTTTTCTTGTCCTGTCAAAATCTTTTACACTAAATTCACTTACCTTTTTATATACAAAATTTGGAAAACAAGCAAAAATAATCAAAATTTCAC